>JAJIYU010018742.1:0-11087 GCA_030144865.1 Tinospora cordifolia
AATAATAATAATAATAATAATAATAATAATAATAATAATAATAACAACATAGGATTCTTGAATTTCAATTGCTTAAAAATTGTAGGATTGTAGTTGCTTATTATTAGAAATTCCAGTAACTTAGGAAGGTAAAGTTTATAAAATTATAGCAGGAGAGTTGCAGAGGTGCACCTAGAGGATTAATTTTTTTTTAGTTCAATTGTATAATCACCCAATTGTAGCGTGCACACACACACACACATATATATAGCGGAGAGAGAGAGAGATAGAGAGAGAGAGAGAGAGAGAGAGAGAGAGAGAGAAGGACAAAATAGATAATTAGATGAATAGATAAGAGCTAAGCTGACGAGGATGAGCAATGGATTTTACATGAAGATAAAACAGACTTTATTAAGAGGTCAACCCAGCATAAAGGAAGAGTAATTTCAAATTGAAGAGAATTCTCTACTTGACAATGGAATGTATTGTTAGAATATTTCATGCTGTAGCAAATCAGATAAATGTTCATCATACATCCTTAAGAAAAAGTGAACTAATTTCGTGTGTGCACTTGCCTGTGGAACAAGACTCTTAATATGTACTTCCCAAATCTCATCACCTTGTGTAGACCATGCTGCAACATTTCCATGAGTATCAGTGGTCACCAGTTCAATTTTTCCATCATCATTTATATCTGCTGCTACTACAGATCCCTGAATTTCTGCCATCTCAAGAGGAAACTTGTTTCTCACGTTGCCTGTCCAGTTCAAAAGGCCAACTTTCAAAGACCACAAAAACTACAAACTGCATGCACTTAACATATTTTCCACCGTTTGTTAAATGTATATACAATTTGAGAAATCCAGATCAATTTGGTAACCAACAATCAATCCAGCCAGCAGCAAATCAATAGATTATAGTTACAAGTCACCTAAACATCTAATCCCAAAAAAAGTAATCAGTCCAGTCATCAAAGCACCATGTCTAGACTGTTTTCTCTTGAATTTTCAACAGCATGCCCATAGATCATCATCTTATAAAATTATAATTTATTAGTACCATCATTACAAAAAAGCTGTTTCCTTGTATCCTAGACAATCAATCAGTCAATAATATAACTATCATCTCTTGTGCTCTCATAGGCTTTTTATTTTTATTTTTTTTTTGGAAAGAAACAAAACGACTTCCTTAATAATATGATAATAAGATGTACAAAATCTCGCCATCATGAGTGAACCAGCTCCCTCATCAAAACCTAAGCAAGAAGTAAAGGACATAGACTGAATTTGACCATCAAAATCAGCCTTTCATTAAAGAGGAGACAGAGACCTACAAACTCAACAAATATTTTATCCTTTCCCACAACTGCAAATCTGTTTCTTCTTTATTATAGAGAACTGTATGATTGCACTCTTACCAGACTGACCACAAGGTTGAAAACATCACCATCGGTCCAAACTCATAGGCTTTTTATTGGATGGGCTGGATTTTATTTTGATCGAGAACGAATTGATCTAGATACATATCAAAATACACAACTCTTTCAATAACCATTTTACAGAAATTAAATCAATTCTATGGATAGGCAGACATTTGTAACAAATGCACTTTAATCAATACAGCCTATTTGGAATATTGCATTCTCCTCGACACAGACGTCTGTAATCAACCTACTAGAATTATGACTTGATCAATTTATTTGTTAAACTTAGGTCCTAAGAGAATTTTTGCTAATAGTAGTGCAGTCTGAGAGATTACCATGATGATCCAAGACATAAAACAAGCCGAAGGACGTCCCAACAAGAATGTCCAACTTCCCATCTCCATCCAAATCAGCTACAGTTGGAGATGAATATATATATGCACGAAAATTTCCCGTATCTGTGCTCAGGTCTAGTTGAGTCGTCCACTTAACTTGCTTTGTGTCAAGATTAACAACAACAATATCAGCTGCAACATATTTCCCAATATCTATACCGCCTAATTCCGATAAGTGTTCTGGATTGTCGTAGTACCTGTGAACTTACGGACCAAGTGATTAATTACGATAAATTGGAAAAAAACAAAAAAGAAAAAACCATAACATCTTCATCAATATTAGTTTATTTTTAGATAAGCTCCATACTTTTGATATACTGAAAACGGTAAAACACTGAGAGTTAAACCATTTAGTAAATTAAGAACCACAACCGATACCTTCTTTTAGAGCATTGCATGGCAATAAGATCTGTGAACATGTCAACAGATAATCCGAATAAAGACAATAGCTTGCATAGAAGGGGCACAATAGTATTATCTATTTAATGAAGTAAAAATGTCCCAACTGACAGATGTTGGCATTTTAAAAAAGGGGAAACATAATTAGCAAAGACAAATTGCTAAAATCACAAGGATGAAAACTCACTCATGGTCAAAGAAGTAGGAAACTGCAACCACCATTTCTGAGATACCATCGTTGTCTACGTCTGCTATGACCTAAAAGAAACCAAAAATTACAAGTCAAATGGGATGTGGGAGATCAATCTTGTCTTCACTCAACCAGAAATCCGGAAGAATTCAGCCCAAACATATGCAAGAAATTAAGAACTTACAGGAGTGCATAAGATGTGAGAGTCGATATTAACATAATCTTCCAATTTCTCATGGTTCTCTTCTTTCCACTCCTCATCACCCCACATGGATTCATCAACATAATCATCATAATCATAGTTATATTCATCAGCAAGCTCTTCATTATCACGGAATAGATCAAAAGATGAATCAGCATCAGCTTCTAGACCTTCATCATTTTCCACAGTTGCAGCACGAGTATCCTCCTTGATATCAATATTAGAACCAGAACCATCACCCATTGTTTGTGTTGATTTGGTATCTTCAAGAAGCCGCCTTACAGTCATTGTTTGATTTTCTTTTCTGACATTCTCTGACAATCCAGAATCGCCAGAAGAGTTCACAAAACCAGTTGGCAACTTAATGTTGACTCCATCTTGAGCAGCATTCTCTAGCTTGGAAACATTGCCCTTAGTGACACGGTTTCTCTCATCGAGTGA
The DNA here is from genome assembly GCA_030144865.1 of Tinospora cordifolia. Classification (NCBI taxonomy): domain Eukaryota; kingdom Viridiplantae; phylum Streptophyta; class Magnoliopsida; order Ranunculales; family Menispermaceae; genus Tinospora; species Tinospora cordifolia. The sequence continues at coordinate 3,030 of JAJIYU010018742.1, forward strand.
TGAGTTCAAACCAGGAATAGTTTCGTTAATTTCTACAAATAACCAGCAACTTTTTCAAACATTTGGCCACCACTAACAGACAAGCATAATAAGTGATGCACTCCAATAGTAATCAATGAAGATAATAAATCAGTGAAGTTGCGCGATTCAACTCGACAAAACCTTCTGCCAACTATATGTAGTCTGTCACACAATCTAAATCAACTTATCCCGACGCGAAGTCTACTCAACAAAGCCTTTTCCAACTATATGGGTCCGCTACACTATGTGAATCCAGTTATTCCAGTTTGTTTCTATCAAAGGCTAAACTTTCTACCATGTCACAAGTGGTTATGAAGCACAAGAAGCAGCACTCCTGCGGTCCTGCCACAACAATTTGAGCAGGTCCATCTCAGGCTTCACGAAGATTGTTTGTTGTGGACTCATGACCCTAAGGGTAGCTCCACATTTAAGTAATTCTTCCATTTTTTATCAAAACAAGACCATTCTCCTCTGTTCCCACAGTCATCATTCATTTGGGCTATTAAAATTCCAACCAAGGCTAATATTTAGGACGGTTGATCAGTCTGAGAAGATTAAATTGTGCTGATATTCTACAGAAGATTTTCCCTAACATGTTACCCCCTCATGGCAATGTCTTTTGCAAGAGGGCCAATGAAGATGTGAAGCACATGTTCAGTAGCTGTGACATCTTTTTGGGTTTATGGAGGAAGTTGAGAGAAATTCAGCCATTTGACGCCTTTAGACGTGATTTCAGCATAAGGGTGTAGAGTAGATGGCTCTCTTTCTTAGGAGGGAGATTTGTATCTCCAACAAATGTTGAAGAAGGTTTGAGCGGTCATCACCTTAATGGCTTATCTCCTAATATTAGGAATGCTTCAGTGATTGCTTCCTTTGCGTAGATTTGGACTCTTTGCTTGAAAGGAATAATAGGTCTAGGATTCAATCAAAGTTGCCAGCTAGCTCTTGGACATCAGTAACCAAATGAAGTAATGAGTTTTCACTATCAGATTGGTTTCGGCATTGGGATAGATGCTTAAAATTCAGAGTGTATCAGTAATTGTATTTTTTTTTCCCTTTTCTACTACATTGATTGAATAAATAAAATTTGTTTGTTTCTCCTTTAAGAAAAAAAAAAGAATTCAAAAAATTAAAACAGCATCATTAAACTTCTACACATGCAACTAGAACCTCTGATGAAACAAAAGGATTAATCTCATCATCACCACTCCTGCTCACTTGCTTACATGGAGATCTACTAGGTGAAACATTATGAAGTAAGGCCTCACAAATAATATGAAGTTATTCAAGGCAACATCTCTTATTTGTAATTACTTACTGGATGATGATTTCATACTAGCAGCCTCTTGAATGAGTAAGTCATCATGGACATCTGGATGTGTACGGTCAACAGGGTCTGCTTGTAACCCTGCATACCAATCTTTACGAACTCTTCTTCGGGGTATAACTATTTTATCTGTCATCAAATAGCCTGAGGTCCTAAAATGGGGAAAAATAAGACAACTCCAAATCAAAATAGTTCAAATGTAAGAAAACAGAACAAACAGTCTGTTACATATGTTGGAATACCATTACCTGAAAAAGAGTACTTCACCATTGTAGGTAGCCAAAGCTATTTCTCTTACACCATCCTTGTCAATATCAAATAGGAGAGGGCTCGAGTGAACATTTGATTGGTGAAATGCAGGCCACCCTAATAAGTGATAAGAAAGGAGATTTACTTTTGACTGAATAAACATCGTAGTTTTAGCCAAAACGGTTGTCTAAATAGGTTGAATAGGCTATCTTTAGATGCATCATGATTAAAATTTTAAAAACTTTAAAGGTGTTAGGCTTTAGCAATCTTTTTCAAACTCTTCCATTAGGTCAGAAAGGATGTTAAGATTTAAAACTTTTAAGATAAGCATATATAAAACATAATATATGAAACATATTTTAAGAATGAAACACTTTTGGGATAAGTTAAAACGAAGCATACTGCAGCAAACATGATTTCAATATTTTTAAGTAACAACGAGGCTGTGGATAAGAATGGTATATTGAATTCTAGAGACAGATAAAGATTTGAACAACAAAAAGATGCGATGTAACTCATAGAATTAGAAATAAATAAAATGGACAATATATAGATGCACTGTATCCATATTAAGCTTTATGTAAAATATCAATACATTACAATTTAATATAAATTATAATCATATAACTGTAAGAAAAATACAGACATCACATATATGGAAAGAGCAGTTGAGATGATGATGTTGTTGGGCAACAAACAAACCAAAAAAAAAAAGTAAAAAGAGTAGTTGAAATGAAGATGTTTGACTTTGGTACTCAGTGGAAAACATAAAATTTATGAATGCATCTCATCATCACATACTCCGAGGTAATAAATTTAATAGGAAATCGTGTTTTAGCCAAAGCAACCTGCTCTCTTCTTTTTTATTCACTTCAGTTGCTAATGTCTTTAGTAGGTTGATGGGTAAGACAAGTCAATGTTCAATTCCAAAGGCTACTCGACTGGGTATGATTAAATGGAGGTATCTCATCTTCAGGATGTTGTTGATACTCTTGTTCTTTTTCACGAGTCTATGCAATATGTATGACACTCCAGTGAGGTTCACTGATTGTCTTTAGTGCAAAGTTTAACATGGCAAAAGGGCACCATCTTTGGAATTAACATGGATTATTCAGTTCTTAGGAGACTAGCCAGGGCAATGGGGTGTTCTTTGGGAAGATAATTAGTGTGACAAGTTTAGTTTAAAATCTCTTTTTCCACATCTCTTCATATTATCCACTCTCCATAATGTTCCCATCTCTTCTTTTTCCTTTACTCTTTTAAGTGTTAATTCACATTTTGTTCTTGGAATTTTCAATTTCACTGGATGCTGAACACTAGAGAGGCAAATGAGATTCCCTCTTGTTAGGCCAACTTAGATTTTGTTAGATTCACGATAAATAGCCTTCATAACTTCATTTGGAAGCTTGAGGCATCCAGCTCATGATGTTCTTTTTTTAGTTCCTAACCAATCGTCCATTTATCAATCCTCTTCCTGTTGCTTCCTTTATTTGGACGGCTCAATGTAAGAATAAGGGTAGCAGGCTGCCCTAAACAGGTTACGAACTTGTAACATTTTACAATCTCAAGCCAACTGTCCTTTACATTCCCTAAGTTGTTGTATTCTTGGTTTATGGATGGCAGGTCGACAAAGCATATTCTATTTTGCTAATGCGCGAGTCGAGTCAAGAACTGAAATCGCATGATTGGAGTAACAAATCACCTACCCAATCATTCAAGGGTGTGGTGTATTAAGCAATGTAAAGGTTTCTGGCTGGGATAGGTAACGCATGTTATGCAATGACATATGTGTGGTAATCTAGCGCAAGAGCACCACGTCACAAAAAATAGGTATGGTGCCATCCAGCAAGCACCAAACTAAGACTATAAACTACCAAATTCAAGTGTGCGAGCACTGCAGCTTCACGTGTGGGCGCCATGATGCTATTGTAGGATTCTCCTATTCAAACTTGGACTTTCTAATGCGTTTTTCTCTTGGCTTGTACTGTTGTACACGTAAATACTTCATAGTTTAGGATTTTTAGGAAGGAGGGGAGAACTAGAGAAACAACAAAAAATTTGAAGGAAGAAGATTCTTTATCAACATCCTTTATCTCAAGTTTATTTTTATTGTCCATCTTCATGTTCATACCAGCACATGATAATTTTTTTCTGCTTTTAGATATGAAGTAAATATTCTCTTCAGATGGTAGATTGATCCAAACTGAAGACCACGTCATGGTCATATCAATTAAATTATACTTAATAAAATTTCCTAATTTATTTACATTTTTAAGGTTTAATATTTTTTATCTCTAGGCCAAGGATTGAACATTCTTAGACTCAAAGTAAGTGCTCCTGGGAAGGCATCATAGTCTGGAAGAAGAAAAATACAACCTAGGTTATCATGAGATTGACAGGAGATTAAGAACCTTCGAAGCCATAAGAAAAAAAAAACATAAAACTTGATGATTTGTTAATATCTTAGGTTTTCATCGAACGAGCAAAATCAAGGTGTTAATAAATATGTTCTAATTGGTGTTCAAGGGAGGGAACTAGAATTATTAGGATTTTCAACTTATAAGATAGAAATTGGACTAATAATAACCATGTACATAGGGAATGATGAGAGTGAGGCAATATCAAACCTCTAGACCATTATACCATTAATTTCTTGTTTAAAGTCATATTGCATGGGGTTACTAGCTTCATTTTGTTTAATTACTATCTTCAATTTATATGATCATCTAGACTGTCTTGATAATGTTAGAGTTAGTAAAAGTAACAACTAGTACAATTATTAATTCTTCAGGACAATAAGCCGATTCCCATTAGCATAATGATAATTTAACACCGTGAGCTTGAGGCTCGCGCACATCAACTCAAATGCACCTTACAACTGAGTCGACTCATCGAGGTGGCTTCCGACTTGTTTGGAGGCCCCAAGGTACTATGAATCTCATAGTTTTCAAATTCAAAATTGTATAAGTAAAATGCACGCAAAGCCATTTTATTGATATAGTAATGTTGACAATGTAGACAACAAATCTACTTTTACTGGTAGCATATTTTTTGATGCTCTCATTCCAAGTATTTGACAAAGACATTGAGCTAGTACACACCTAATATGATCACAGTTTTGATATTGGAAGGCCCATCCTTGTTCGAGCCACGACTCTTGACCCAACTCAACATGTCTCCTCCATCTCCTCAATCTTTGATGTCGGTCAAATCTTACGCCAATATTTTTCATTACGGTTTCATCAAATCTGCGCAGAATAAGTAGAGGGCTAGTCTTTTGGGAAGTTGCTAGCCCTTGTCTAACTGTCTTGAGTGTTTTTCTGTGCATTATCTTGATAAGTGTTCTATTAGGAAAACAGTTGGTAGTATTGCATGTTTTGATGTAACTTGGTCAGTATGAGGGGAGAGGAACTGCAGGACATTTGAGGGTTAGGAGTCCAATTTCTCCACAGCATGGGATGCTTCAAGGCTACTAGTATGCACCAAGGTATTAAGCTCTAAATTGAATGTGCCCTTTACTTTTGCTGATTGGTTTAGCAATTGAGGAAATATCATGCTCCGTGATCTTCGTTTTGCTTTTCTTTATTTCTATCGGAGTTATTATGATGCCTTATATGTAAGCCTTTATTTATGTCACTATATATGGCTCATGGTGGCTGTGGTAATTACATGAGTTATGCACAACCTCCAATTCAAATTCCAGGAAATGAACCTATTTGCAGAATATGCAAGTCATATTACTAGATAAGCATAAGATGGAAATTGGATTCAGATGTGTAGGCGTTCTGTACATTTTTCGCAAACTTTTTTTAGGGTACTCGTATTAAGCAATGGAAAAGCAAATAATAAAATGATCAAAACATACCTGGCATTTTATCTCCATCAGAACCATCCAGCACTTCCAAATAATGAACAAAAGATGGCACCACTATGTCAAGCTTTCCATCGCTAAAATCCAAAAGCAGTGACCTCTATCAAGTTTTTCTCTTTTTTTTAAATTAATTAAATAAATAAATAAAAGAACAGGCTCCACCACATTACCCCTAAATCCTAAATGAATAACATGACGTTGAAGAAGAGATAACCCATTGAAGAGGCTCCTAACCTCATACGATAGTTCTATGAGGTTTAAAAAAGGACGTAAAGGAGGGCATGGACGCTCTTACCTGTTAATATCAGCGATCAAAGGTGTAGCATAGATGCTTGAACTAACCTCAGTTTGCCATCTTAATTCCAAATTACGAGGGCATTTTGAGTTCAACAAAGAATCCTCCTCTCTGGATAAGGAAATGTACAAGTAAATACCATAAGCTTTACAAACCACTGGGCGAACTGTCGCGAGGAATTATGAATAAATAACAATTTGATCTCGAAGGAGATCCAAAGAACCATAGAATCCGAAACCCCATCAAATTACCGAATCATCTATAGTTTCAGTAGAACTATTAGGTGTCTAATAAAGCTTACAGGTTAGGATATCCCATTGCATCGTCGCTGGCCTCTCGTTCTCGAAATTTGTTAATTCTCGTCTGGCGATCTGGTTTTGATTCAGATACGACATGGATGAAATTTACAGAAGTAGAAAGCAGGAGATAAAGCAGGAGATAAGTCCTTTTGAGGGATGCCATTAGAAGATTTCAGTTAATCCTTCATTTGCTTGAACCGAGACTCCAATGCCAATGTACGAAGCCTTTCCCCGAAGATGCACAAAACCTAATTAGCGGAGCTCTGTAGCTCGGCACAGTAAAATTCCTCGATGACTAACGCTGCAGTCTTAGAGCCGTCCGATCCAACTCAGCCTCTTAGTTGACCCCGATGTTCCAGCACAATTATTTTTGGGACGGAATTATTGGGGTGAGATGAGAGAGAATGGATAAAAATATTTTTAAAAAAATTAAAATTTAAAAAAAAATTAGTAGAATAATTAAATTTTACCAAAATTAGTAGGTATGAGTTATTCCACCAATATAAGATAAGTAAGTGGACCTAAATAAATTTTTGTTCTATCTTATATAGCCTCAAATATTAGATTAAGATATTTTGTTGTCTTATCTTATAATTTGTATTTTTTTTCTTTTTGTTCTTTTGTAACTTTCATTACCTTATAAAGTACAAATTAATAAAATTATTTAAATACTTATAATTAAATTTATATAAATGAGTTTTTTTCTTGTCAAAGTCATAAAGAAAGAAAATCTCTATATATCTTTTGCTTTTATCTAGTGTTATTGTATAGTTTTTTCATATCTTTTTATATTTTCTTACAATTTTCAATATCTTTTCTTAGTGTTAGTTAAGCATACAAAACGATATCAATACATTTTAAATAAATTTTGAAGATTAAAAAGATTACAATGAATAAACAATAGCTTTGAACGTAAAAGATTGAATGTATGTTTTATTATAAATTTAATTTTTGTAATTAATTTTCATATCATTATTTAAATAATACATTTTTTATTATATGTACATGATTATTTATATAATATTATTTAGAAAACTTATATACAAAAAGAAATTATGTTATATATATTGTAATAATCTGAAAAATAATAATAATAAAAGAAAACAGTAAATAAATAAATAGATATAATTTAGTGATATGAAAAAAAACTAAATAATATATATATATATATATATACACATGCATATACTTGCATATATGCATAAATATATAAAGATTGCTTCACTTATCCATTGTTCACGTGCTACACGATAAATTCATGATTTTGAGGGATTTGAATTTGAAGATCACCCAAGATAATTTAAGGAAGTTTTGACCAAAACAATATATCCTAAATATAATTCATAATTATCTTAATAACCATTTTCTTCTCCCACTCAAACACAAATTGAATTCTCATAGTGCTCCACGACTCCCACGTATCTCTTTATTTTCTTAACCCTTTTCCAACGCCAAACCAGACGAGAAGCCACCAAAATGAAGTCTTGCATGCTCACATCCTTTGATTGTATAAACAAGCCAATTTTTTGTTTTTTTGTTTCTTCTTCTCTTTCTTTTCTTGTCTCTTCTTTTTCTCAAACCCAACATCACTATTAGAACATTTGATTCCTTAAAGTTTCCAAGATTATATATCAAAAGCCGTTAGACTTTTATTTGTGGTTTTAGAGCACTCGAATCACTCAGAATCGAAAGACAAAGGTTAAAGTGAGAATATATAACTTTCTAACTTCTCTTTAATTTTCTTGCAATTGTAGGTAATAAAAGTAAAAAAGATGAGCTGTAGAAATTGATTTTTATTAACTTAAAGATTATAAATCACATTACAGATTATATAGTGAACTATACATATACTATTAATGTATATGCATGATTTTCATGGCCTGAAATTTTAAATCATATATGTACTGGATATTTTAGAGAGGATAAGCATGATCAAAATCATGTTTAAGAAAATCGTAGAACTTATATGCAAAAATTTTAATGATAAAAAAATTAG
>JAJIYU010018743.1:0-11101 GCA_030144865.1 Tinospora cordifolia
AAATTAAGATTAATGAATCCACGTACTGGCACAGTGACCGGCCTTAGGGTGTCATCGTGGGTGTCCCTACCCGAGCTGACTGCGACAGCTGATAGTGTCTTCGGACGGAGAGTCACTGCAGACTTCCATCCTTAAATTGTGGTCCCGAAGGTAATCGGCCCTCTGGCGTTACCCCGGATTCGCTCCCGGACCACATAGGGGATACCGAGGGTTATAGACTCTTTCGGTCTTAGATGACAACGAAACAAGAAATTGTGTGTAACGCCTAATGTAATGAAAGCGATTGCATGTTTTGTATTCTGGTTTGTATAATGCTAGCGATGTATAGGGATGATCCACTGGGCTCTCGAGCTCACCCTATTTTCCATTACAGGTGATCATTGACACCGTGGGAGTAGGTTAGCACATGGGCTGTTATTTTTGAGTAGTGACCTCGCTGGGAGGCTGTTACAGTTTTTATTCAGTTCAATTTGAGTTTATTATCGTATCATTTTGTATTAAAATTAACTGGGCATGTGCCTCTCTGATTTTGAACTATTTCACATGTAAGTTGAAGACTTTGGTACCTAGGCCCACTGGGCCATGTTTTATTTTTCATATCATGTTTTGGAAATGAATTTGAAATGTGAATCCGCTGCAAAGTGTTTTATTCAGCTGAATATTGATTCATTATTGATTTACAAATGAAATGGATTCCGCTGCTTGTATTTTAAATGAATTTTATGTCTACCGAAAGAAACCATTATTGATGGCCATCGTACATTTAAAATTTTCACATCATAGCCTATTTAGTAAAAAGATATGAAGCTGAGACTGAGAAAGAAAGGAAAACGAACCACGTGGCCTCCGGCTCTCGGTGAACGAACGAACGAACGAACGGGCGCGCGCGGCCCGGGTGACGGACCTTTGCAACGGACTCAGAGACGGTCGACCGGGAGCCGGGGTGTCACATGTTGAGATCCCTCTGATTAACTCACACAAAGTCTTCCTGTAGCTTTCTAAGGGCAGCTTCCAGACATAATTTTTCGTAGAAGATCTCCTTGAACTCTTCCCAGTTCATCTTTTCAACGTCAGTGTTTGTTTCATCAAATGTTTGTACTATCATGACTCTAGATTCGATTTTTAGGTTCTCGATTTGTTCAATGGCCTAAAGGTTTTTCTTCTAGGTTCTTTTCATGCATGGGTACAAGATTTGGTCTCAAAGCAAATAAACAATAAAACATGCATATCGCACAATCATACAATTAAGCTAGCAAAACAAGTTTCCAAGCTTCCACCTAAGCTTTTAGGTTCAAGTGTCCCATACCACTCTACCCCTTCTACTTAGGCTTTTGTGATACCCTAAATTCTTTGTACTCAATTAAATGAGATTTATCATTTATTTAGTAAAATTTGGGTGCAAAATGAAACTGGGCTCATTTTAGGGCTAAATTTGGCAGGTTCCAAAACTCTCATTTAGTGCCCCTTAGGGACCCAAAATAACTTGAAATGAAATAAGATGATATGAACTAACTAAGGGGACAATATATCCAAAAATTAGAACAATTGCTCATGGTTAGGGTTTTTATTTGCCAAACGATCTTTAAGGGGTTCAAATTAGAAAGAATTGTCATTTAGGGTACTTCAGGGGATTGAAATGACTTGAAACAAAATGGAATGGCATGAACTAAGAAAATGAATGAAATATCCAAAAATCAGAACAATTGGCTAAGATTTGAATTTTCATTTGCCTAGTAACCTCAGTGGGTCTTAAATAAGAAAAGATTTTGAAGGAAAATCACCTAAGGCCAAACCATACCTTAAAATGTGCATTAGGTTCATGTGATTCCAAAACTATAGGATATAAATCATAATTCCATGCAAATAAGGAGATATTAATTTTTATTTGATTTTTATGAACCCATGAAGTCATCGACAACCGCACTTGATTGTGTACACCCACACCCACTTAAACCAAAATCGGCCCAACCACGTACATGTGTGTGTGCACACATATGAGTAAACCTATTTAGCTAGTTTCTTAGAATCAAGATGAGCATCTTTGACTATTATATGGTGTCCCCTCAAATTTGATATTGTACACCCATACTTGATGTCCAAGAAATAAGAAAATGGGAAAGTATTCCTTGTGTGTTTGTGTGATAAGCAAGCAAGGAAACCAAAAAGGAAAGTTGCCATGAACACATAGGGGACATCCCATTTAAATTAGAATATGATTTAAACCTCTTTTGTGTTCACACATAGTTAGGAAACAAGATTATACTCATATCTTTTAAATTAGAAAGCCATAATGTCCCACTTGCCAACCATGAGCACACTTGCCCTCTTTCTACAAACCATCCCCTTTATGTATAGAAACTTGCCCAAATTTTTGTAAGCTTCCCAAGCTACCCAAGGCTGCCCTAGGACAGCCCATATGCTCTCATGAACATCTATATAAACCCCCCTTGCTCACTTTCATCTCATTCCAAAGCAAAGAGTTGACACTTCCCTCTTTGTTTATTCTTGCCTTCTTCTTGGCACCTCTTCTCACCCTTTTTTCTCTCTTTTGTGAGAAGTTCTTATTCCAGTATTTTAGAGAGTTGTTGAAGTAGTCATTTTGGTGGTTTATAGTTTTTAAAGTGGTTGATAAGGCGAACCTCTGCCGGATTCAACAAAAACTCGAATTAAGGTGGAGGGGATTTCTTAAACTTCTACTTTGCTATTTTAAATTTCTAGCATGTACATGCTTGTTTAAATTCTCATTTTCAGCATGTCTTATTTTAGTTTTAGCATGTTTAATCATATTTTAATTTTAGTGAGCATGTTTTTATGTGTTAATCACTCATGAGAGCATGACATGCTTAGAGTTCATGTTTAGGATTTAATTCAATGTTTCAAGCATGCGATGTACTGTTTTCATGCTTTCTTGGTTGTTTAAAATTCTGATATTTACATTTTGAATTTCTTTTATGATTATGTGATTCTTAAACATAAGAAATTGAAGATAAGGACCACGTACTGTTATAGTAACCCATATGGGTGCTATGGGTGTTCTTAACATATGCTTGGAGTATGTGGTTGCGGGGCGCAACTAAGGGATACTTGGTATGTGGCATCTAATGGAAAGTGAATAAGAAATGTCTTTCCACCCTAAAGAGGGGTATCTAAATTAAGAACATCAAGGGAGTAGAACCCTTTCAGTCTTAACGTCAACTACAACTAAAAAGTTGTTTAAATCACTTAATGCATGAAAGTGTTTGAATTTGGATGTGTTATTGATTTAAAATAGTAACTTAATTGTTTAATGAATGATCCACTGGGCCATGTTCTCACCCCTTCTTTTTATTTTTCAGGAAATTGACTTGAATCATGAAGGCCATGGATATTAGATTATTTCTAAGTTATGAAAGTTCCATTTTAAGGGCATGTTGCCCAAATTTTGAATTTAAGACTTCCGTTGAAATTTATTTAAGTTTTGAGAGTTATGTACTCAAGTTTGACTTAAGAATGTAACTTTCTTTATTTTATTTGAATAAATAAAGAGTTTGAAGTATTCATTTATCTAATTATATAACTTTATTGAATTCAAATTTAATACATTGTGATGTATCCATGAACGTTTTCAATAAGTGTTTAAATAAAGGAATTGAGATACAAGTTGTGTACTTGTAAATGTAACATAGTACCCAACCCACCTTGTGGTTGAGCTTAATCCTGTTTCTAGGGTGTTGGGGTGTTACAAGGGTGGTATCAGAGCCTAGGCTTTAGGTGCCTTGGGCTAGAATTAGAAAGTCAATCAATGTCTGCTTGACTAGAATTAGAAACTCAAATTAGGGTTTTACTTTGAATTGAATCGAATCTTGAATGCCTTGGGCTAGAATTAGAAAATCGATCAATGGCTGTTTGACTAGAATTAGAAACTCAAATTAAGGTTTCACTTGGAATTGAATTGAATCTTGAATGCCCTACCTTCTATTTTTTAAATTGAAAAACGTTTTAGAAAGTGTTTTCAAAACAGAAGTATATGTTTTGGAAATTTTTTATTTGGATACAAAGACTACAAGTTGAGTTGATAATGGGTAAGTCTTGTCCCAAGTAAAGCTAAACATTGAAAGAGAGGTAAGTTATCCCGCCTTAGAAAGCACGGTTGCTAAGCAGACTTTGGTTTCGCCGCCCGATCTGGCGATTGTTCCACCAGCTTATACGAGTGGTTTGAGTTGAAAAACACCCTTACTTGCTATAACAGAAAATTAGAAGGTGAAAAATTTGGGCAAGAAACTGTTTCAAAGTCAAAAAAGATGCCAAAGGTGGTGTCTTGACTAAACAGAGGTTGTGAGTCAACTAGTTTGAAACCATGGGTCTTGGGATTGACCTTAGGCAGAGACATGGGTGTAGCCATGGGTGGCACAGTGGATCAAAAGCATAAATCTCTAGGACATAGGCTAGAGACTGAAACTTGTTTGAAAATAGAAAATTGTTTGATCAGGACATGGGACTTGGAAGCTTTTGTATCTTTCGGTTTCTATGTAGTATGGGATGCATAGGAATTCAGGGATATGGAGGAAGCTTGAACTCGGAGAATGATGGACCATGTGTGGTGAATGATCAGTAACTCTGGCTAAACGAGTTTTCCTATGCTCGCTGGTATAGGACGATGGAGTATAGTGGGCTCGAAAACCTTAGTTATCGAACAAGTTGCGAAATTGTTTGGGTGTGGCTTTGTTCTGGGTGAAAGCCTAAGTGGAAGGGGTAGAGTGGTATGGGACAGTTGAACCTAAAAGCTTAAGTGGAAGCTTAGAACCTTGTTGTTTTAGCTTCATTTTATGATTGTCTGATATGCATGATGTAATGTTTAATTGCTTTGAGACCAAATCCTATACCCATGCATGAAAAGAACCTAGAAAAAAAACCTTTAGGCCACTGAACAAATTGAGAACCTAGAGACATGAATCTAGAGTCATGATAGTACGAACATTGATGAAGCAAATATTGATGACCTACTCGATTTGTAGACAATGGCTAGGACAAGAAGGTATGCTACTCGATCCACCACCTTTGATGAAACTGAGCAACGGGAACAAGAATTGCCTGTGGAATGGAGGCACAGATGGAGGCCATGATGAATGAGATGTTGCAGAGGGTGCTAGATCAACTATTGAGGGCGCTTCCACAAATAATCCCTCAGGCGGCTCCTCAGCCACAAGTACCTATACTCGCTCAGGCTCAATAGCCAGCACCTATGGCCCAAGATCCCGAACGTCAGAGGACTCAGGAGGGTTTGGAGGATGAGAAACAGAAGAAAATGCTGATAAAGCTACAAAAGCTTCATCCTCCTTCATTTGATGGGACTACTGATTGCATCTCGACAGATTACTAGTACCAAGAGATGAAGGAAATTCTCAATGTACTTAAGGTAACGGGGTCGAGACGAGTGGCATTGGCCTTGCAGCAGTTCAAGGGGCCAACTGGAAGTTGGTGGTGTATGATGAAAATAGACCCTAATACAGATGTGGATAACATGAGTTGGGAAAACTTCCCAGAAATCTTTTATGAAAAGTTCTTTCCAAAGGCAACCTTAAATAAGCTACAAAAGGAGTTTGTTCGACTGAATCAGAGGGACATGACTGTAGCTGAATATGAGAGGAAGTTCACCGAACTGGCCAAGTTCTCCCCAGATTTGATTAGGAAGGAAGAAGAAAGGCCAATCGATTCGCACAAGGTATCAAGATAGAGATCTGAAAGATATTGAAGACTCTGGGCCTAAAGACTTACAAAGATGTCGTAGAGAAGGCCCTAACACTAGAATAAGAACTCAACCTGGAACAAATGTTGAGGGAGAATAATAAAAGGCCCAAGAACGAAAATGATCAAAGGGCTCAGAAGAAAAAGAAGAATGGTGGGAAAACACCACCTACACAGAAATAGGGGGAGGCCAAGAACGAGTCAAGGGAACAAGCAAGGAAGCAATGGCTTTGTTTTGTGTGCAACTAGAAGGGTCATCTGGCTAGAGATTATCCTAATGCACAAGCTAGAGCTCCTCAGCAAAAGCCACAACAGGGAAGAGGTAAGAATGTTCGTCTTCAGGGGAGGCAACAACGGTCGAATGCCAATCAGGGGCAAAACCAAGGTCGTGGGCAGAACTAGGCTAGAATGTTCGCTGTTGAGGCTCAAGAAGACCAAGTCCCTGCAGTGGAAAGTACATTTCTATTGTTTAATGTTGCCATGAAATTGTTGTGGACTCGAGTGCCTCTAAATCCTTTATTTCTAAAGAGCTAGCTGATAGGTTACAAGTTGTAACAAAAACACGACCTGTAACATTGAATGTGTCTACACCAATAGGGACCACTGTGACTTCAAAAAGAATGTGTAGTTGTGACCTAAGGTTTGGGGATAAACTCATAATAGTAGATCTATATACCTTAACTTTTTATGGCTATGATGTAATCTTGGGGATGGATTGGTTGGACCAGTACCAAACCTAGATAGATTGTCCTAAAAGACGAGTGACCATAACCCTACCTTCTAGGAAAACCTATAGAATCAATGGGGATATGCAAAAACTACCGAGGAGTCCAACCATAACCATGTTGAGCAGCTTAAGGCAGAAGAACGAGTTTGAGGAATTCTCTGAAGAAAAACCTATGGAATTGAAGAGGATACAAGACCTAGCAGTGGTTAGTGAGTACGAGGATGTGTTCCCAGATGACTTACCTGGACTACCACCTACTAGAGAGATAGAGTTTAAGATTGAACTTCGCCCTAGAACCAACCCTGTAGCCATACCACCTTATAGAGTGGCACCAGTAGAACTGATTGAATTGAAGTCACAACTCGACGAGCTCCTAGAGAAAGGGTTCATCAGGCCGAGTGAATCACCTTGGGGAGCTCCGATGTTGTTCTTAAAGAAGAAGGATGGTTTTATGAGACTTTGTGTCGATTAGCAAAAGTTAAATCAAGCTACAGTAAAGAATAAATATCATTTACCAAGGATTGATGACCTATTTGATCAATTAAGAGGAGGCACTCATTTCTCGAAGATTGATCTTAGGTCTTGATATCACCAGTTGAGAATCAAGGAGTCTAATGTCTATAAGACGGCCTTCGCAACAAGATACGGACACTTTGAGTTCATCGTGATGCCCTTTGGTTTGACCAATGCCCCAGCAACATTCATGGACTTGATGAACCGAGTGTTAGAGAGTATCTTGACCAATTTGTGGTGGTATTCGTAGATGACATCCTAATATACTACAAATTAGAGGTTGAACACTTAGAACACTTGCAGATAGTGTTGGAGACACTTAGAAGGCATCAATTATATGCCAAGTTTAGCAAGTGTGAGTTCTGAATAAAGACAATCAAGTTCCTTGGCCACGTAATGTCAGTAGATGGCATCTCTGTAAATTCGGAGAAAGTGGAAGCGGTTATGGATTGGAAGCAACAGAAGACAGTTACAGAGATTAGGAGCTTCTTAGGCCTGGCTGGGTACTACAGAAGGTTCATCTAAGATTATTCCAAATTGGCAAAACCTATGACCAAGCTGACCAGGAAGGGAGTTAAGTTCGATTGGAATGAGAAGTGCAAACAATCATTCTAAGAACTGAAGAAGAGATTGACTACTATACCTGTCCTAGTCACTCCAACCCATGGTGTTACCTATACCCTTTATACTAATTCCTCACTGAGTGGACTTGGAACAGTATTGATGCAGGAAAGACGAGTAGTCACTTATGCCTCATGATAGTTGAAGGTCCATGAGAAGAATTCCCTACTCACAATCTAGAATTAGCGGCCATTGTATTTGCCCTGAAGATTTGGAGACATTACCTTTATGGTGAAAAATTCAATCTATTTTCAGATCGTAAGAGCTTGAAGTACATCTATACCCAAAAGAGTTGAACCTCAGGCAACATAGGTGGATGGAATTCCTTAAGGACTATGATTTTCAATTACACTACCATCTGTAGAAGGCCAATGTGGTGGTAGATGACTTGAGTAGAAAGTTCAACCACCAGGAAGAAGAAAAGGGCCAGATGTACCAGTTAATCGAAGACCTTAAGCTGGGAATAACCTTGAATGACAAGCAAGCCTACCTTTACAGCATGTCTTGCCAACCAGATCTACTACATCAGATTAGGGATGAAAAAAGGCAAGACAAGTGGCTTGTAGGTTTGATAGAAAGAGTTGAACATGGTAAGCATCCTGACTTTAAGTTGGATGTTGAGATTATCTTAAGGCTCAGGGAGAGGATCTGTGTACCTGAGAATGGACAGAGTAAGCAAACAATATTGGATGAGGCCCATTAGACCAAGTATACAACACATTTACGTCGAGATAAGCTGTACCATAACCTTAGAAAGACTTACTAGTGGAGAAGAATGAAGAGGAACATGGCTAAGCATGTTTCCAAGTGCTTAACTTGTCAACAAGTAAAAGCGGAACATCGAAAACTGTAACACCCTAATTTTCAACTGGACCTCTGTTTACGTGTTATCTCACATGGGGATCGTCTTCCGTTGAAAATCAAGATGCTACTAAAATTTTTCTTCTGTCCAAAAGTCTATTCTTCAAAATTAAGCTCATAAACTTTTCTTCTTAAGTCAAAGTCTAGATAGATATTCTATACAAAACAAAAGATTAAGATAATTTCTCAATACATTCATCGGATTTCTCAATATAAATCATAAACAATGCAACGGAATAACTTTAAAAATTATTATTAAAACCAAAATTATTAAACAAGAAAAGTCATTTAAAGATGTAACAACTAAATTTAAAACCAACGTAAATACATTAAAATAATCTAGTAAAATACATAAAACATGACCTCCAAGTCTCTTATCGCGGACAACCTCCCCAATGAGGCATCCAATTAAACTGTGAGTCTTCTGACGCAAGTTATCATACTCTACCTTCAGATGTACATGAAAAACAAAGTGAAAGTGAGCTCGAAAACCCAATGGATCGTTCCTACAAATCACATGCATTACACAGACCCAATCCAAGATATTATAAACACTTTCAAACATTAGTTGTTTCAAACATTCATTTTTTTTAGTTGTAGTCTAAGACCGGAAGAGGGTTTAGATGCCTCTCGATATTCCCTATGATCCAATAAAATCTCAGAGGGTTCTAATAATCGTCTAAAATCAATCGACACTCACATCACAGCCTAAGAGAGTGTACTTACCAAGGCATCATACAATCTCCCAAAGACTTCGAACTATCACAGTCAGCTCCGGTTGGGAATACTTACGATCTGCCGTGTGGCTTGTCAATCTCAAACGGTAACATATAGGAGATGTCACACGATCCGCCTTTGGCTCGTCAATCGCACTGGTACGTAGATTCTTAATAAATCATTGTCTTATTTTAGTTTTAGTTTTACAAATAGTCTCAATCATATCAAATGTCACACAATACACTAGAAAAATAATTCCACTATGCATGCAAATTAACATGATAAGGTGCATGAGTAAACAATAGGATCTAAATGCATATTTTTCTAGTCATGCATGCCATAATTGAGTAAATCTAAGTGCAAACCTTTATATTTTATCATGTTATGAACTAATTATGCATGCGTCTGAATAATTCATCATACATCACACAATATTCAAATAAACCAAACAATTTCAAACAATTTCCTAAAATATTCTAATAACCTAGAACTATTCAAACAAATGCTTTGAATTTTAAATCTATATAATACATATGAGCAAGGAAGTCACGCCCACCCGGTTTCACAGATCTTTAGGGCTTCTTTGCTTTCCTTCAAGCTATTGGTAAGAATCTAAAATACAATAATCGATAAAATTCCTAAGTTCTTAACTCATATTAGATTTTATTCAAAATATTCTTGAACTTAAAGATTTCCTAACTAGTTATGGAGTCTAAATTTTAGTTTCAACTAATTTTGGATTATTCCTAAATTCTAGAACTTTATACATTATAATGAAAATAACTTCTAAGTCTTCTAAATTTTCTTAATTTGAAATTAAAACTTTAATCAGATTTCTAATAAATAAATCTTTGCAATTAAAATAATTTATTAATAATATAATTAATTTAATACGAACAAAATAAGACTTCTAAATGTTCTAAGTGTAATTTCAGGGCATAAGATTTTCTTATTTTCTTATAAAAGATTTTAAACTCCTAATTTATTATTATTATTATTATTATTATTATTATTATCATGTTTTTAACCAATTTAAATTATTAACTTGTAAACTTATCCTAATTTAAAAGATTGATTAATTTAATTTTATTAATTCAATTAATCCTCATGTTCAATAATTAATATTTTTTCTAAACTAGTTTTCACAATTGATTTATTAAATTTCTATTTGCCTCAATTTCTAAACTTTTAATTTCATTTTGTTTTCATGTCTAAAATCATTTAAAATAATTTCATACTATCTAAAATTCAAATTTTGCCTTGCGTCGTCTTCTTCGCACGAACGACGCCAACAACGAACTTTTTGTTGTATGTCGTTCTTCGCGTAGCCAAAAATCAAATATCCTTACTCCATCAACCTCATCACGTTCATCATAAGAATCTAAGAACAACGAACTCTTTGTTGTATGTCATTCTTCACGTAGCCAAAAATCAAATATCCTTACATCACGTTCATCATAAGAATCTATAAGATCCATAACCACGGTCAGCAAGCACCAATATGCCCCAAATTTCCAAATTACACATACGCAAAGAAAGGTTTATTCATCATTTTTCATCCTCCAAACCAACACCCAAAAACAAATCAGAAATCCCAGCATTTAACCACACACACTAGCGACCATTCACCAAATTCATACCCACATTCTAGCCACACACATACCTTATGTAACACCCCAACCCCCGTATCATTAAGCATTGGACGCATCCACCATTCTTTTGACAGTGGACTAAACCAAACGGCAGGCCGGGCCGGTGTTACATTACAAGCGACACACACTTAACTTTCTATTTTAGTCATTTCATGCCTTGATTGTATTTAACGTTCATAACTTAAAATTAAGAATTTAATAAGGCAATAGTATAAGAAATAACTGAAATTCATAAACTCAATTAATTAAATAAAATTGAGTACATAATTTAAAAAAATATTACAGC
>JAJIYU010018744.1:0-11092 GCA_030144865.1 Tinospora cordifolia
ATTCAAAATTAATTCATTTGTCCTAACATTGGACTATGAGGGTTTCTACTGAGGGTCTTGATCTTCTTGAGTCTCAACAACAAACATTCTGGCTTGGTTCTGACCATAGCCTTGATTATCTTGTGGCTGAGGAGCTTGGGTGGGTGTAGTCGGACAGTTTCTTGCCAAATGACCCCTTTGTCTGCACATATAGCACAACCCTTGTCTATTAGCCTGCTTCTTTTGTTCTTTTTTAGTTTGGTGAGTTTGTTTCTGTTTCTTGCTTTCCTTTCCCGTCTTTTGATCACTTTGTGGTTTCTTACTTTTATTCCTTATGGATCGTTTGAAATGGATATCCTTTCTGATTGAATTAATCTCAACTGTCATTCCTTTGGGCATGGTTAGTCTTAGATGAATGACTAGCTCATTGATTTCCATTCTTAGTTCATTCTGAACCTCAGGCTGTGACTGTAGAGTCCTCATCACTTGCTCGACCACCTGTCAAGTGATTTCTGCCATTATCTCTGGTGATAGGACGAAAGTTGTTGCCACATCTGTCCCTTGGTTACTCTGATCAGGTGTATTGGTGTTTTCTTGGATTCCTTCAATTATCTACAAGCCAAAGCCACTTTAACATCCCACAAAGTATCATAGAAGTTTCCATTAGGACATAGTATCATATACACACATATATATATAGTATCATATATATAAATAGTATCATATATATATATATATATATATATATAGGTACATATATATATATATACACATATATTTTTCCACACCTTAATATTTTGTGATCATAAGGTGAGTGACTTTATTAAAATTCTAGTGTTCCAATCCATTTATATCACTTATTCATATTATACTAAATTTGACACTTTATAATGTATTAGTAAACTACACCATAATTCAGTTATTAGCTAAACATACTCAATTACCATTAATCAAAATTTTCATCACTATCTTACCTCTCCATTTCCACGGTCAATTAGCGGCAAGGCCTCCAAATGATCCACACACATCCCAGCTTTCCTCTTCACGGCCCGACGCAGCAACTAACTGCTCAACTGACAGTGCTCCTTCTAACTTTTGTTTAATACTCAACCACTCACCAACCAACCGTGCCCAACCAAATACTGCATTACGGTTCCCTGTTCCATAGACAACACGAACTAGGCAGCCGAGAATACAGCAGCTATAGCGGCCTTTCAGAAACAGAGCACCATTTGCTCACCTTCTTCTTCTGTTCATAGTTCTCAGCTGCATACTCTTCTTCATCATCAAACACAGGAGCCGTTTGCAGCCTCTTCTCCTGTTCTGCATTACTGCAGCAGCTGCTATACGAACAGAGCACTCTTGCTCCTCTGTTTGATCCATTCATCCTAAGCCCAAATCATTCTCTTCTTCCTTCACACTCTGCAGTGTGTTCATTCTGCAGCAGCACAACACCCGGACAACAGCAGTAGTGGCCATCACAATTTCAACAACGACCACCCTGTTCTGTTCTTTACGCACCCAGAGCAGCAGCTGCGGAACTCTTCCTTGTTCGGCTGCGATATCCAATAGCAGCAGCTGCTGCACGGCCCCCCCTTCTGCCTTCTTCTCCACTCCACTTTCTTCAGCTTCTCCTTCTTCTTCATTCTCTTCCTCTGTTTCGTCCCCAAGTTTCAGCCCTTCTTTCTTCCTCAACGCAGCAACACCACGGTCTCTTCCTTCTGGCAGTGACAACGCCAATAATGGCAGCTGCAACCTATGGACCATGGCAACACTTCTGTTCCTCTGTTCTTCTTATCCGGCGACACCAATAGCAGCAACATGATTGTTCTGTTTTCCTTCCTTCCTCTTTCCTCTGTTCTGATCAGTTTCAACGTCCCTGTTTTGTAATGTTTAATTGTCCAGAAAATTCCTTCATTTGCCGCCAAATTCGTCTGCCCAGAAATCTCCAGACACTGATACGGCAACCGGACCCGAAATTTCCAGTTGCTTCTCCCTGTTCCGGCGTCTTCAATACGCCAACGTTCCTCCCCTCTATTGTCCGCTCAAGTTAATTTAGTTAATTCCTGTTATAATTTTATATATCTGTATTTTTCTTATTTTAATCATCATCATATTGTATAAGATATGTATGCATATATATATATATTAATCTCTTAAAATTTAAATCAATTTTTTTTTTCCTAATCATGTAAGTGAGTATATATCTATATAAAACCTTATGATAAAATTACCATGATATATACATATATATATATATTATTTATTTATTTATTTTCAATATACACACACCCATATACATCTATATGAATGCGTGTGTCACCATTTAAATTAATGTATGAACCTTGTAATAAATTTATATATTGCATACTGTTATTATTATTGTTATTAATTCAATCACTATATATTTTCCTTTCCTACGCTAGTCATAATAAACATCAATTAATTATTTCAACTACCATACATATCTATAAAACATAATTTATAGTTTTATCATGCTATCATTAGCATTTTTATTTTTTATTTTTTTCGATCAAGTAACAGATTTCATTTTCGCATCACTCACGCCTTCGCATGAGCACGAGTGAGCTATGGAATAATTTATTTATTTACTGTTGTTCGCTCCTGACGCGGCGACCACGAGATTAAGAGTGTTACACGTCTTTTGAAAAAACACCTTCCATGTAGGCTTTTTTAATCTTTCTTTTTTAAATATTGAGTTTTTTATTTGCAATTTCTCACATATTACACTTTAAAAAAATCTTAAGTGATAAAAAAAATATATGTTTTCATGTCACCTGATTTAAATGACACTTTCACCTCTTTCTTTTAACCGAGAGAAAGACAATTTGAAAAAAATAAACGAATTAAAAATTACTTAAAAATATATATACAAAGTGAAGGCATGTTATTTTTTTTAAACAACGGCAACTTGAAAAAAAAAATGAAAACAAATTTAAAAAAATGCCTTCATCTTGTATCTTTTTTAATTAAGTGAAGACGATTTGAAAAAAAACATTAACGAAGTGAAGATGATTTGAAAAAAAAATGTCAAGTGAAGTCGTTTTCACTGAAAATGCTTCACTTGATTTTTTCTAATAACATATCAAGATAATCTAATATCAAAAAAAAATAAATGAAGACGATTTTTTTTAAAAAAAAATAGAAAAACAAAGGTGATTTAAAAAAAGACTCATTTAATTCATTTTTCTTTGCAATCGAGTGAAAACGACTTGAAAAAAAAGTGAAGTGAAGATGATTTAAAAAATAAAAAATTATCTAAAATAAAGGCAGTTTTACCTGGTTAAAAAAACGAATACAATTTGAAAAAAATAAAAGAAAACTAAAGAAAATTAAAAAAAGATACCTTCACCTCATTTTTTAAAATCAAATGAAGACAACTTAAAAAAAAATTAAATGAAGACATAGGAACGAGAACGAAATCCAAATAGCAAATGAAAACATAATGTAAAAAATATTAAACGAAGTGAAGTCGTGTTAATTTTTTTCAAAATAAAGACAATTTGAAAAAAAAATGAAAACAATTTAAAAAAAGATGCCTTCATCTTTTTTTAAAATCAAGTGAAGACGATTTGAAAAAAATATTAACGAAGTGAAGATGATTTAAGAAAATGTTAAGTGAAGTTGTCTTCACTGAAAATGCTTTCACATGATTTTTTATAATATAACTAGATAATCTAGTGTCAAAAAAAATTAAATGAAGATGATTTGAAAAAAAAAAGCAAAGACGAAGTGAAAATTTGAAAAATAATCAAGCGAAGGCGACTAGAAAAAAAAATGAAGTGAAAATTTGAAAAATAGAAAATTATCCCAACTAAAGGTAGCTTCATTGAATTTTTTTTTTTTTTTTGAGGAATACAATTTGAAAAAAAAAAACCTGAAGACTATTAAGAAAAAGATATCTTTGCCTCGTTTTTTAAAATCAAATGAAGACAACTTAAAAATGAAGTGAAGACATAGAAACG
Organism: Tinospora cordifolia; assembly: GCA_030144865.1. Classification (NCBI taxonomy): domain Eukaryota; kingdom Viridiplantae; phylum Streptophyta; class Magnoliopsida; order Ranunculales; family Menispermaceae; genus Tinospora; species Tinospora cordifolia. The sequence goes on from JAJIYU010018744.1 coordinate 3,966, forward strand.
AGAATGAAATTCAAATAACAACTGAAAACATAGTGTAAAAAAGTTAAACGAAGTGAAGACGTAGAAACAAAAACGAAATCTTAAATCGTAATTGAAAACTCAGTATTAAGAAAAAAATTACACCTTATTTTTTAATATCAAATGAAGACTAGAAAAAATAACGAAGTGAAGACGCAAAAACGATAATAAAATTCAAATCGCAACTGAAAACGTAGTATAAAAAAATTAAACAAAGTGAAGACACAGAAACGAGAACGGAATCCAAATCGCAACTAAAAACACAATATAAAAAAAATAAAATGAAGTAAAAATGCAAAAATACAAAGCAAAGATGGTTCAAATCATCTGCATTTAAATCAATTGAAGATGATTGAAACAAATAAACAAAGTGAAGACACAAAAATGAGAGAAATCTCAAATGAAAACTCAATATTAAAAAAAAAGATAAAAAAAACCTACATGGAAGGCATTTTTTGAAAAGATGTCTTCCATGTAAATAGAGATTTATATGGAAGGCGTCTTTTGAAAAGATGCCTTTACACGTGGATTAAATATAATTAAAAAAAGCCACCTGTGTGTACGAGTGGCGAGGCACTGTTGAAAAGAGGGTATATATGAAATAAAGTTGGGGAGTTAGGCATTTTGAAAATAATTTATTTTTTTGTATTATTTAAAAAAAAACTCCTATATATATATATACCCCATGTCATTTGTGTATCATGCATAAATAATTACACACACACACACATATATATATACCATGTTATTTGTATATCATATATATGTATACCATGCTATTCGTATATCATGCATAAATAATTACACGTATATATACACCATGTTATTTGTATATCATATATTTATTATTCTCACATTATTCACATGTCATTCTCGAACTTTCGCACATATATATATGCGCGCATTATTCGTTTATCCCCGCATTATTATGAAATTATTCTCACATTATACCTCTATTTACGCACATTATACATGAATTATTCTTTTGTTATACCCACATTATTTAGTCAAAATTAAAGTACATATTATATATATATATATATGTGCGCATTATTCATCCCGAATTTTTTTGCCAAACGACTGAACAATTCTTATACTTGAATTATTCAGATATTATCTTCATACCACTATTCACACATATTTTTTCATTATTCAAATATTATACATGTATTATTCTTATGTTATACTTGTATTATTCATTCAAAATTAGCATACATATTATATATATGTGTGTGTGTGTGCGCGCGCGCAAATCACATCCTTGTGATTCAACTTTCGATTCAGGTTGTTTCCATTTTTGTGCCCTAATCTCTCTGTATTCTTCGATTCAGTTTTTGATTTAGTTATTCATTTACTTGCGATTTCCACTGTTACAATGAAGAACGAGTGTTCATCCTCTACCAACAGGACGAATGTAAATGCTGAGAACCAGGTAAATGTCACTTATCCAAATCTTGTATTAGTATTCGTCTGAATGTGATAGTGAATGGTTGTGTGGTCTGTTCAACTTTCTTTGAACTACGATAATAAAGTATAAAGATGTGATACTATTATAATGTTTATTCTGATATAAAGATGTATAATGATGTTATATTCATTGGAATGATTATTTTGATATTATACACCTTTTTATTTTGTTATTATACACTTTTTTAACATGTATTCTGGTATTATACACTTATAGGAATATCAATATATTGTTAAACATGAAGATAGATACTCAGCCAAGGTTGGGTGTCTGACTAACTTGAACGCACGCAACATATTGATTTCCACTCTGACAGATTACCAGTTGCTCTCAAGTTCCGGGAGACTTGTTTTGGCCACTTTTTTTATATGAAGCAGTTGCTTTGGGAACCTCAGATTGTTCATAACATATTGTTGAGAGAGGTTGTTCAAGAAGACGAGTCTATTCTGGTCTTCAATTTCAATAACATTATCACAAAATTATCCAAAGTTGAATTTGCAATGATAATGGGTTTGAAATGCACAAGAAAAACCATAAACATTACAACTGGTTTTGAGGGTAAAGTTTTGAAGGATAAATACTTTAAGGGAGTGGCTCGTATAAATAAGAAGTGTATAGTTGACGCATTTACAAATAGGGTATGGGAGAATAATGATGATGCTGTGAAGATTGCAGTTTTATTCTTCATTAATTATTTTTTGTTTCCTAATAAAATGGAAAAGTTGGTAAATGAAGTTGATTTTGAACTTGTACAAACTGGTGAATATATGGATTGTCCCTAGGGCAGGGCTCTTTTTGACATAACAATAGAATCCATGAAGGGTAATTTTGCAATGAATGCAATCTGATTGAAAGCTAGGAGGGGCAAATACTCGATCATGTGCAGGCTTCTTGGGTTCCCAATCGCATTACAAGTTTGGTTTTATGATGGTTTTGTTGATACTGATGGTTTGTTTGTCAATCGATGTATCAATGGATTTCCTCGTATACTAAACTGGACTTGCATTGGCACGCCCAATTTCAAGAACATGGAGAAGGTGCTGAACAATTTATCTGTTAATAAGGTAATTTTTCATGTATTTGATTATATATTATACATAACATTTATATTATAATTAAACTATTTTTTGTTGTAAAATTTCTTATGATCTCATATTTGTCTTTTTTTAGTTTAAAAGTTTTGTAGCAAGCCCCAATGAGCTAATACAGCCATACATGGATGGCTTGATTGCAGAACAAGATGAGGGCGAACATCAATTTCCAGATTATGATATTTTTGTTGATCCCCCAATATTTCTTTTGTCGTCTCCTATAAATAAACCTATTGGCGGTAATATTCCTGTAAATAAGGCTGCCGCAACCATGAGTATACTTGGAAAGCAGTGCAATTGTTGTAACGAGATCAAAATAATGTTCAAAGATGGTTTTGATAAGATTTTTGAAGAAATTAATTATCTGAAATCCCTATTGCATAAGGTAAATGTTCGAAGCTTCAAAACCAATGAATTCTTTTAGACTTTCATTGCAGTATAGTAATGATATGATAGTAGTATACCATTTATATACCTACATTATACCATGAGTATAATATATTATATATTGTATGCTTGCTATTATCTACTGTTTGCTTGTGTATGTTGATGTTATACCAACTCTATACATTCATTTCGCTCACTAAATTTTTTATTTTTCATGTAGGAAGATGATGTAAATAAAACAGAAGACTATAAAGAAGAATTTGCTAGTAGGGAAAAATGTACAGATGAAGCCGCAAGCCAGATTTTAACAGCATTGTAAGAGATTGTTAGTGATACCGACAAAAAGAGGAAGGTAATTTTGAACACTTTATTTGGATTGTGATTTGTCATTTACATTTATTTTCATTATCCATTAATATTGTACATTTTCATGTTACAGGCCGATTCAACAATAACGGAAGGTGAAAGAAGCAAGAAAAAATCATCAACCCTGGGAAGAACATAAATATGATTCTTTTATTAATTCAAGATTATGCTTTTGTAGTTTTTATGAATCTAACTATCCTTAATTTTTTTGCTTTTAGGACATTTCTTGTTTAATTTCACTGACCCAGGTTGCTGACAATGATGAATCGAAAGATCATGCACCTGTTGAATGTAAACGAGAAACCACGATTGATAAAATTGTTGAGTCGGTCGTCAATGTTGCAACTTCAGCCGTCTCTACTGAAGATCACACACCACTTCTTCCACCTCCTACAATTAATAAAAGGGGGAGGCATCCCGCTGGAGATAAATGTAAAGAAAAGAAGATTGTGAAGGGACGACTATCCCCCTTAGACATCTGTCTACTTGAAGATATAGACAGTAATCTTGTAGCTGAGTTTGATGAATTGATTCAAAAGGTTTGGCTGAAGTGCTCGAAGTAAGTTATCCTAGAGATCAAGTTTGCATTCCAAACATTGTTGTTATTTATAATACATTGATATTAACAATTGTCACATTATTTAGGTCAAATAAAGTATACCATGATCATGAGAACAATCTGAATCCAGCTTTTGCTTTTTCAATCACTGATATCACTGATAAGGAATGGTTTTATACATTGATCACCCTAGGCCAGCCTATCTCCTCCTCTGTAAGTTTAAGCTTTTGCACTTGATATTATTGCTTACAAATATTATGCTGATAATATACCAACATGATACCAAAATATAGGGTTTTGGACACTTTGCAATGTCTGTATACACATATTATACTAAAATGATACCAATTTCACCTATATATTCCATGTCCTTAAACTATGTTATGTTGTTTTGTATACATATTATACTAATATGATACAAATATCATCTATCTAACGTGTTCTTAAACTCTGTTATGTTTATTATTTCAGTATAATGAGATATTATACAAACAACATACTTATTATGTTTTGAATGTTTCATGTTTACACAATTTTTATTCATAACCCAAATATTTTATTGTAATTTAGAAATTTTGTATTGGCAGCATGTAGATGTGATGTTCTATTACTTGCGCAAGAAAACAAGTATGACGAATCAATTAAGATGAAGTATACAACGACATACAACTTTTTCGATCAAAAGTTGCAGTTTGTTTATGGTAGATTCGAAAAAGAGAAGGATGCATCTATGTTAGGAGATGAGATGGTAATTATGGAGTATATGCTAGGGCACTACATGTACGGCAAGACTTTGTGGTCTGATGTTGACTACGTCATTCTCCCTATTAATGTTGTGGCTACGTTCCATTGGATACTAGGTTGCATTAGCATTCACGAGGGTTGCATATATGTTTACAATTCCATGCGTACTCCTACTGTCGATGCTACGCCAATGGAGGCAGTTCAAGCTTATTTCACCATTCTTCCTTTTTATCTCAAGATGATTAGATTTTATGAATCGAAAGTTGACCAAAAGGATAGACTTGGGAAAGAACCATTCAAGGTGCAAGTGGTTGATAATCTACTAGAGCAAGATGAGTGTGATTGTGGAATGTCCATGTTTTATTTTGCTGAATTTTTTGCCACCGAAAACGAAATTTCACATGATTTTGATGTAGTGAGCTACAGAAAAGGGTAGCTCTTAATCAGTACTTGCATGGTAGAATGAAGTAGAATGAAGGCACCAAGAGTGACGATGAAAGGTCAAGTGAATTCAATGTTGACAGTAGGATCTAATTATAGTGGGTCTTAAAGAAGTGAAGAATGAAAGAAGCTAGGCTGTCATATCTTGCATCACAGTTTTTCAAGGACAATGTGTAATACTATTTTTGATATTTCAGATATGTGCAATTTGAACACGATTATGGTTCATTTATAACAATCTCAACTATTTTTCATTTGAATTTTGTCATTTTATTTTGTCTTTTGGATTGTTTTATTTTTGACTCATCTACGAATAATGTTATTCATATGTGAAATTTATTGTACTGATTTTATTCAAAAATGATACAAGTGATCAATTCACAGGTTATTCATACCATTATTCACACATTATACCACATTTCACGTGTTATTATTCATGGGTTATTATACTAATGTTATTCGATCTTTATCCTTACATTATACCACATTTCACGGCTTATTCATACCATTATTCATGCATCATTCGATCGTTATCACTAGATTTTTATACACACATTATTCGATCTTTATCCCTATTTTACACTGCATTTTACGGGTTATATATAAATCATCATACACGCATTATTCAATTGTTATCGCTATACATTTATACGTGCACTATTCAATTTTTATCTCTATATTATACCACATTTTGCAGGCTATATATATCATTATTCACGCATTATTCGATCGTTATCGTTCGATTTTTATATGAGCATTATTCGATATTTATCCCTACATTATACAACATTTCACTGGTTATTTATACCATTATTCACGCATTATTCGAACGTTATCACTAGATTTTTATATATGCATCATTCAATATTTATCCCTACATTATACTACATTTTAGTAGTTATATGTATATATATATATATATACCATCATTCACGAAGTAATTATTCGATTGTTATCGCTAGATTTTTATACAAGTATTATTCAATATTTATTCCAACATTATACCACATTTCACGTGTTATATATACCATATATATTATTCACGCAATATTCGATTGATATCCTTACATTTTTATACGTGTATTATTCTAGCGTTATACCTACATTATACCACTATTCACGAATTAATTATTCGATTGTAAGTACTAGATTTTTATAAATGTATTATTCAATATTTTTTCTTACATTATACAACATTTCACGTGTTATATATACCATATATATTATTCATGTAATATTCGATCGATATCCCTATATTTTTATACGTGTATTATTCAATATTTATTCCTACATTATACAACATTTCACGTGTTATATATACCATATATATTATTTACGCAATATTCAACCGATATCCCTACATTTTTATATGAGCCTTATTCTAGCATTATACCTACATTATACCACTATTCACGGGTTATACCATTATTCACGCTTTATTCTATTGTTATCCTTATATCTTTATATGCACATTATTCGATCGTTATGCCTACATTATACCACCATTCATGGGTTATACCATTATTCACGCATTAGTGGTATTATATAGGTATAAACTATGAGTAACGTATGTATATATATATACGTAATACGTTTACAACGGTCAAATAAATGTTGTTATAGACAGCTATAGACAACGTTGACGAATGTATATTGTAATAACTTGTGTTCTTTTAACAATAGTCGACTAACGAACATTGTAGAACATGTCATTCGACAACGAACAACTACGATTGTTGTTATAACATAGAACAACGTTCGTATGCTCGATGTAATGGCCTTTTCAACAATGTTCCCATGGTGAACGTTGTCGTACACATTTTACATAAGCAATTTTACATCAGTCATTTTATGAGCGTTGTTGTATGCCTTCTATTAGAACAGTCGGTGATGTACATTGTGGAATTGACGTTGTTGTATCATCAATTTCTTGTAGTGATAATGTCACACCCCGACCCCCGGACCGGACATCGTGTCTGTCAATCTGTGGCCCCGTCGTCGGGCGTCGCGCGGCTCCAAGCTCGGCGCGTGGTCCACCGAGGCCCCGGGCGTG
>JAJIYU010018745.1:0-11077 GCA_030144865.1 Tinospora cordifolia
TTATCAAATTCCAAATAAAAGGGTTTTTCCCCAAAAATTCAGATTTCCTATTTCATCACATCAACACGCAAAAGTATATTCATTTCCTTCCAAATTCAAAGTACAACATATTTAATACTGGTCACAACTTCAAAGGATGAGTGGATCGAGTTTTATTACCTATCAAAGGATTTGTACTACCAAAATCCTCCAGATAGATGAAATTCTTCTGGGTCTATCAAAATCTGCAATTGAACAGTTAAAACTTTCAGAATTCAGTTCTAAATCAATAAACCTTCAATTTAGAAGGAAGATCCGAGCTTATTTGGTTCTGGATCGCCTTATGCATCAAAACCCTCAAACCCTCATTTTTTTTATACTGAATCTGAATGAATATATAGATTTGAAACTGAAATGATTAAGAGATTTAGATTCCTACCTCAAACCTTTAGATCTTCCTTGAATAAACCCTGAACTGTCTCTCTGAAGCTCTGGAACAATTTGGGAAAGTTTGTGCGTGAAATGACGAATCAAGGGCTTGAATCTTTTTAAATCTCGCGCAATTATCGTGATCGGCACCTTATGGACTGCGGTCACCCATGTGACCTAATTTTTTTTCGTGATTTTCCATTGATTACTGCGGTCGCCCTTCAGTGACCGTGGTCAACAGTATGATGTTTCATTTTTCGACGTTCTTTTCCATTATCTGACATTTCAAGTTATTTTATTTTTATACCATACCATATAATAACCATTTAAAACATGTTTTCAAACATTTTTACATTTTCTTCATAAATTTTAAAAATTCATTTTCGATGTGTATGCATTTGAAAAATTTAAGGTATTACAAAGTGATTCCACCACCCCATACCTATATAATAACCAATAGGATTTCAAGCCTCTCACTTAACTTTCCAACTCCCATCCTACCATATCAGTTCATTCCTTCTCACAAAATTCCAACCGTCCCACTTGTAATTTGTAAAACATGTTCACCGTCCATTTATATATATATTGACCAAATACTTCATCCGTATATCCCATTAATTATCCAAATACACCATGTCATATATTTCATTTGTCTTTTTATTTACTTTCAATTCCTATCCACACATTTATTTTATTACCTGAATAAAGAAGTACACCATATTTACCTTTATATCATATTATATTCGTTTGCTCAAAATCATATCACCCATATACTTATAAAATAAATTTCTCATTTCATATCCCATCATCATATTAATGGCGATGTTATTATATATATGTGTGTGTGTGTGTGTGTGTGTGTGTGATTTCATTCACCCATAAATAATACATAATATTTATCAAATGAGATTTGTCATTAGTCCATAAATAATAACCACTTTTATCATCCCAATCATATATATGTATATATATATATAACCCAATATTTAATTTAATTAATTTCTACACATTTATTCAATTTAATTATATATATATTACGTCAATTAATTAATTTAATTTAGTTAATTACTAATTTAATTTAATTAATTTCTACACAGTTATTTAAAACATTATTCATTTATTTTCTTGATTATATTATATTGTAAAAATTTGTTTTCAACGTATATGCGTTATAAAACTTTGCATTATTATAGGCTCAATGGCTCAATTGAATCCATAAAAATAGTTTCAAACTAAAGAATAAAAGACTAGGCCAACATGTCTAAATGAAACAACTATTGAATTAATGAGATCACTACTATCAAGAAACTCCAACAAGCCAACGCTAACCTCTGATCAATACGTAACTGAAAAGTTAAGGAGAATTGAGCTTAAAGCGCCTAGTGGATCAAACTAAATATTGAAACCATTATAACAATTTAAATAAACACACATGTCACACACTTTCAAGCATTAGGTGTTTCAAACATTCAATTGTTTTAAGTTGATATTAAGACTAAAAGGATTCACCTCGGTGTCCTTCTATGGTCTGGGACATCATCCAAAAGTAACACCCAAAGGCCAGTTACAAATTTAGGACCCTAACTGAGGAGTGAGGTCCTTTGTAACTCTCAGTCTCATCTCACCGCCATCACCGTCATGACAGAAGTATTAATCACAAGAAACAAATAAACGATTGAAGCCAAGCCAAGGTTAAAGACACCCACAATGACACCAAATGGTTGGCCATCGTCTCGGTACGTGGTTAAAATCTTTACTACTCTTTGCTTAGTGACTTTCATATCATCAACTAAATAAAAATAAAATCTTTCAAAATCATTATCACAACTTTCTCAAAATAGAAGCATCATAATCAACTCTTCATCTCATATGGGGTAACAACATAAGCAATAGTATTTCATCCCACGTATCATGCATTCATCCAAATCATCCAATCGCATCATTAAGTATGTACATGTATAATTCATTTAAATTGAAATAATAATTGAAAACTTGGTAGTCATCTTGACCTATTCAGATGTCCTACTACCTCGAGATTCATATCACTCTACATTTATCCAAGATGTGACCTAGCTCATCAAATCAACAACTATTTTTACTAATTTTATCTTGCATGATGAAAATGTTTTCCACGTTTATTATTTATTTTTCACTCTTCATTTTTATTCGACACTATTGTTATTTTTTAGGCGTTTACCGTTCTTATATTCAATGTGATTATTTGTGGACTTATTTTTCATTCATGAACCATATCATGATGAATTATTTTGACCATTTATTGTTAGACTAAATTTTGAGATTTAATTAAATAATATCATGCATATTTTGTATGATTATCAAGTTTATTTTCATTAATGATACATAGGATCCATATTATATGTATCGTGATATTTTTCTTTTCTTTTTTTATAGAGTATCTTATGCTCTCAAATTTTAAATTTATTTTTTTTAGCAAGCTTAATTTCTAATTTTTCCTTTTTACATTTTTTTTCTTTTTTTTTCTTTCAACTCAATTTATTTATCTTATTTATTATATATTACTCTACCTTACGCATATGGTAAATTTATATCTTTGCCTATATGCAATTATTTACTTAATTTATTTAAGTCTCATATTTTAATATCATTTCAAGTAACTAATTTTTTGAAATGTTTTTTAATTACTTTTTATATTGTTTTCTATGGTTTTTTTTTTTCCATTTTATCACTTAATAATTTAAAATGTACATGTACACAATATATATATATTATAAATTTTCTAAAAAATTTATTATTTTTATTTATGTTTAATTAAGTTTCCAGAATCTAATTTTTCTTTTTTTTTGGAAATTTATCTAGTACTGATTTAATAAATTTATATTTTTCCACTATTTTAATCTATTTTACTAATTAGCCATTTTTAATTTAAAAATTTTATTTTTATTCAAATAATTCTGTAAAAATTATTTCCCAACTGTTTTTAATCGAATTTCAAGAATTATAATTTTTCTGGAATTTTTTATTGGTAATCTCATAAATATATTTTTTTCTACTATTTTCACCCCAGTTATCATTTAGATCATTTAAATTTAAAAATTTTATTTTTATTCAAATAGTTTTGTAATAACTATTTTATTACTTATTTTTAAATAAAATTTCCAGAATTCTAATTTTCTGGAAGTTTTTGACATTTAATCCACTAAATAATATTTTTTAACTCTATATTCTATCAATAATATTTGCTTAATAAAATGCTAATTTATCATTTTCTTTTTTTTCTTTGTATTTATTATTATTATTACTATTTTCGTAAAAATTCCAGAACTGTTTCTCATCAATATTTACCCTTTTTAATCATGCTACTAATTTTTTTTTCTTTTAACTTTTTTTGCGTTATATGTACATATATATATTTACTAAGATTAGGAAAATCTTGTTTTCATGATTATAATTTCTCTAGTATATTCAAGCATATAATAAATCACATAAAAATGGAAAAATCAAATTCTTTAATGATTTTTAGATGATGAAACTTCATGCTAATGTATGTTTCTACCATCAAAATTCATTATAACAAAGTGTTACAAAATAATAGTTCTAAACTCTAAACATGACATTCAAATGACCATAAAAATTAAAATAGATTTGTTCCTTTTAGTTTTAAAACACAAAGATTTTCATTCAAATGATTTTTTCTGATTTCTTTAACCTATGCTAAATGATGTGAGAATGTGGCTCCTTAAATTAAATAAGGTAAGGTTGAAAGAGTTAAACCTTGATGATTCAATCTCCCATTATTTGTCTTTCTAGCAATGGATCTCCTTAACACGCAACTATTTCTCCACTTCCTTTCCTTGGACATGAGGGTGGAGAATCTTCAACTGTTGTTCCAATCAAGGTGTTATAGATAAGAGAAGAGGAAGAATATAATAGAAGAAAAGCGATCTTACCTTCCTTTTGTTGTTCTTTCTCTTGATCGAATTAGATCTTTTCTTACTTGTTCTTTGTCTTGTGCTTCAAGAGGGTGGAAGGAGGACAACTATGGGAGAAGAGAGGAAACCCTAGAGACTCCAAGAGAGAATGGGAGGATTCTATGGTGGCTAGGAAAGAGGGTCTTTGCGGTTTGGGAAAGGAGGGAAGAGAGTGGTGATTTTGGAAAGTGTGGTTTTGGCAAGATCCTTTAGCCATTCTTTTTTTTTTTTATTTAGTTTAGAATTTAAAGTTCAAATTCAAAAGTGGGTTCCATCTTCAATGTGTTCTCTGCGCCTACTGTTGGTTATTGTAATCACCCTAAATTTTTTAATGCATACACATCGAAAATGAATTTATAAAAAATATTAAATGAATAGTAAAATGTCCGAAAACATGATTTTTAAATAGATATATGTATAACCTAAAGTTTGGAAAAAAAATTGAAAGTTTGGAAAAGGGTTTAAAAGTTTAGAATTTATAATATTTAAGTTAAAAATATACGAGGTTGGTGAAAAAAATAAATTTTTAGAAATACTAAATAAATATAAAAATGTTCTAAAACAAGATTTAAATGTTTATTACATTATTTACTAAAGAAATAAAATAAATCACATTGGTTAAAGTTAAAAAAATCGAAAAACAAAAAGGATACTTATGAGAACCTTTTTTTTAACTAATTTAAGAAAAAAGGGGGAATTGGGTCAAAAAAAAAAACCTCCATGAACGGTACCCACGAGTACCGTTCATGTGAGTGTAGGTACTGTTCACTACATTTAAAAATTGCAAAATAGAAAAACAAAAAAAAAAAGGAATCGCAGATTTTTGGGGCATTCGATTTTGGTTACTAGAGATTCGATTTTTGCCTGAAGATAATAAAAATGATCCAGACCAGATCTAGAACAATTCTAAGCATCTAAGGTCAGATTCCAAAGCCTTAAACTTATTCAAATCAATTCTCATAGGCCAAGAACATCAAAATTGCAAAATTGATCCGCGATTGGGGGGGTTTTGGCACACCGAACCATTCGGTGTGAGTTGAGCTTAGATCTTGCTTCTAAATTATTGAATTAATGATTCTGGACTAAATTTTGGAGGTTTTGACTGTTCATTTGCAATTTTTGACAGATCTAACAGAATTTGATCGGATCTAGGCGATTTGGGGCAAAATCCTTTGGGCAAGAATAAAACTCAATCCGCTCAACGTTTGAGACAACAATCAGAATTAAAGTTGTTCTATTCTAAATTTGGAAGAAAATGAATACATTTTTGTATGATGTGGTACAATGGGAAATTTGAATTTTTTGGGGACCCTTTTTTAAGGAATTTTATGTGGATGGCCTAGAATGAACATGAATGGTGATTATGATTGTAGTTTGGGGGTTCGGTGATAAGAGATTGAATTTATTTGGAGTCTTGATGCAAATATTAAATATTAGAATTGTCTTATTGAAGTAGAAATGACTTATTTAAGAGTTAAGGAGATTTTTGAATGGTTTTAAGCTTTAGATTATTTTATTTAATTTGGAAATATAGTAAAGGCCTAGAAAATTTAATATATAAATTTTCTATTGTCAGGAAAAAAATTATAGAGCCGTGAATATTTGTGAGGAGTCCTAGTTCATATATTTTGAGTTGAAAAACCTTTGTTCTGATCTAAATAAATTATTTTGGATACGAAAGGAACTTATTATTGACGTTTAAGAGCCTAATAATATTTATTTGGGAAAATAGGAGTTTTGGAGGCTTATATCAGAGAAATCTGTGGTTGAAGAACATTATTTTGATATGAATAATAAACTGTGGAGATGAATGAAGTAGATTTTTGGATTCTGGAAGTTTCGTCATCTAAGACAAGATTGATTTTGAGGTCTAATAAAAATATAGGGATTTTTAGAAAAGATTCTAAGTTAAGAAAAATAGATATGGAAGTGTTAAGAATATCCAAGCCTAGAATATTTTTTATTTGAAGTGAATGGAATGTAAGGGATTTGAGAATTAATTACTTGAATTTTTTTATTTTTGTATTAAAAGTTTTAAATAGTAGAAGGGTTGTTTTTCTAAAATATAAGCTTTGACTATTTCTTATTCATTTTTGGATGAATAGCAGGGACTTGAAAATTAATTAATTAATTTGATTTTTATTTCAAATCAAGAATATTAGGGCAGTGAACTTCTATCAAGTAGTAGAAGGGTTCATCCGACATATACAGGTGGATTGGATTTCCTTGCTCACTAGTATTATGCAGACTTTAAGTTCAAATCATGATGTTTGTGTAGCCTATGATGTTAGATGTGTGCTAGGATGTGTATAATTCTTAAATGCTTTGATTGATGATTGAGCATAATGTTTGGTTATATGCTTTCAGCATTTGCTTGAATATGAAGCATAATGTCTAGTTATTTATATTCATTGCTATATGGTTTAGATATCTTGCATGATGATATGTTATGGAATGAAAATGATTGAAACTAAAGGAAGATTAATTAAGACTTAAAATTCCATGTATCGAGGCGATGGTGGCATCTGTTGATGATTCGTGGATGTGGCCATAGTGGCTGCATGACAGTTCCGGATCCCATCATTGGTGTTCCAACCGAGCCACCTGCAATAGCTGACAATCCTTCAAATGGCTTAGCAAGCAATGACCATACACCATTGCACTTATTCTTGGATCTATGTCAGGGTCGTTAACGGTAGCATAGCTCGAGGTGTTATTAACTAGGATCGATTTCTGGACACTGAGGAACACCAGGAGTATAGCTCTTTTGATCTTAGAGTTCAACAAAACAAATGACTATTTGAAACAATTAATGTAATAAAAGTATGTGCATGTTTTGGATTTTGGTTTATATAATGCTATTGATGTGTATGGATGATCCACTGGGCTTTTAAGCTCACCCCACTCTCTTTTATAGGTACTCACAGAGGTGGAATATACTAACTGATCGACGTATGGATGTTGTAGGGTAGCCTCACGGGGATGTTACCAAGGGACTTTGAGTTCTTTTGATTTTAAACTATTTTACTATTTTCATATTTATGAAGAAAACTGAAGCATGTTGCCTATTTTGCTATTTAGTTTTGATATAATTTTTAAAAGACTATATTTGTTTCGAACTGTCAATTTTTAGTAAGTTTTTTAAGAAATGTTTTAGCTACAAAAAAATGTATATTTTCCTGGTATATCTGAATTGTACAACATTGGCTATGTATTTTGATGATGGCTTTTGTTGCCGTAATTTGTTTTCAATATAAATATTGAGTGTGAAAAATTCTATGAAATGTTTGAAATTATTTTTCTGAGGTATGAAATTTGCTGACAAGCATAGCATGTTTTTCTATCAAGATTAATACATTTTCTCATTTAATGAAATTGAGAGCAAAATTAGAAAGTTGAAGGAAAGGTTGACGATCCTAGGTTCTCGACGGATCAAACCCATGGAAATGTGTAATATCCCGCACACAAGACATAGGAGCCAAAGGGGGAGCTCTTATCTATGTGCTGGGCCCGATGTGACGCATGCAAGAGGACTTGTGTTCCGATCTGGAGGCCCAGGGTGTCACAGAGTGGTATTAGAGCTCAGTTAGTAGCTTCTTCAGAAAAGAACGTAGTCCAACATAGTGGTTTGGACTAGATTTTTCACTGAAATGGTCACTGGATTGGATTTTCATAGGAAAAGAATTTTTACTAGATTTGACTTTGAAAAAGAAATAAAATTACTAGAGGTCACAGTGAGGTGGCTAGAAGTCTAAAAAAGACTTAGGTGCTACCAACGTGCTTGAGTTACTAGTTGCAGGTGGACAGAAGTATGGGTAGTAGCCTTGTAGGTGAAAGTTTTGCTCCCTATGAGTGTTGTGCTACTTAGGAATTGTCTGAGACTTGTGATTGATGGTATCACATAGAAAAAGGAAAATTTTGTCAAGTATTGAAACACTAGGTCTAAGTAAGACCGGGTGTGCCAGAAGGCACAATACATCATTACTTAAAAGCTTTAGCGCATAAGTTAGAGACTAATAAGGTGATAACGCACACTTGATTGGTCATGATACGACTTAGGAATATCTTGTATCGCAAATCTCTCTGTAATCCTACGGGGAGTAATCTTAGTGTGGTATGCTTAGAGATGATGAGATATAGAGGAAACCTGAACTTAGAGAATGACAGACCATGTTTGGAAAATACTTGGTGTCTTTGGTAGAACCTTTACACACTGTATTCTACTAGGTATGGGACGATCGTGTACAGTGGGTCTTGCTTTAGCTTAGAATATGTCTGTGGATACATTTGTCACGTTATTTTTAACTAAAGGATCTGGTTCAACATAGTTGGACAGGTGCAATCGTGGAAATCGAGTCATTTGCGCCATTGTATGAATATAATATAATTCTTGGTGGAAATCTATGTGGAAGGGCGAGGGTAGTATGGGATGCCTAAACTTGGAAACATAGATGGAAGTTTGGGATTTCATTATACTAGCGTACATTGTTTGCGTGTATGTTGAATGCTTGGTTGTAATATATGTGGTACTAGTATTTTGAGTATATACCCAAATTCTTGTACTCATAAACAAATAGAATGTTGTCGATTTAAAAGCATAAACTCCTAGATCACTAAAACAAAACGAGAACTTAGAGATTTGAATTTAGAGTCACAGTAACGCAATTAATATGAAGGGTATAAGTAGGTTAAATAAATGGCTATTATCGCAAGTTATAGTATCCAACATGTGAGGAAAAAGGGATTGGTAAGATCCAAATTGAAATAATAATAAATGATTGTCTACTTGTAAATATGGAAATTTTACTTTTCATCATGATTATTGGATATTGAAGCAAATTCTTAACTTGTACATAATACCAAAGACAAACATCTAGATTAAGAGGAATATGGTTAAAGAGAAGATGAGTGATGAACTAAGACCCAATGGTGGAGGTACATCGGGGGCAACAACATCGTGGGCAACAACATCGGTTGTGGTTACCTTGACACCTGAGGCCCTTATAAAGAGGATGCAGAGGGCAGTAGAGCACGCTATCAGGATGTTGCAGCCATCCGCATCATCACAGTCATCGATACCCATATAGTCACAGGTGCAGTCATAGGCATTACCAAAGTCACCAATACAGTTACAACCTCAAACTCATCAAGAGGCCAGGACCTCAAATACTATGTCATTTAGGAGATCAGTCAGATATGATAGGGAGTAGTGTGAGCTATTGATGTAGTTCCAGAGGATGCGACCTAACACATTTGAGGGCATGACTGATCATTTGGCAGCATATAGGTGGATGACAGAGATGGTGGGGCATTTGAACATTATGGGGGTATCTGAAATCAAGAGGAAGGCTTTGGTGGTACACCAGTTTGTGGGACTGGCATATCAATGGTTGTAACATCTCAAAAAGTTCATATGAAATTTGAATTTTTACTTAAAAAATTATACAGAATTGGTGAATGAAAATTTTGGCAAGTCTTAGTTTACCCAAATGAGGAATAAAAATCAATTTAGTGGATTTTGGAAGAAAAATATATGAATATAATGCATAACATGGGATATCATAGCCAAAAATACAATGATATATGCAATTTTTTATGAAAACAAGATTAGAAAGTCAGTTGGGATTGAGATTTGGCAAAAATTTGAAAAAGAAAGCAAGAAATTCGGTTGAAAAATCAAAAAAATGAACTTAAAATACATCCTACGGTCTACAATCGATCTACCAAAATCCAACGAATGGGATTAAAACCAAACCGAACGCCCAGGTGCACCGGATCATCAAAATCCAACAGCCAGAGATCCACATACGAAACTTGAGGATGATCGTGTGCTCAAAATGAATTTTGTTGATCGCGAACTAAGATCCACACACCATGATCGAGGATCATCCGACGGTTGATATCAAAGCCACGTTGGTTAATCGCGAATAGTGCTGCGCTCGAGGATCATCTAACGGTCCAGATCAAAGTCGTTCAGATTAATCGGTAAATGTTGATGTGCTCGAGGAAAATCCAATGGCTAAGATCAAAGGTCTGATTTCTGTTCATTGATCCGAGATCAATCCAATGGCCCAGATCAGATCCGAAATTAAAATACGAAAAAAATTGCTGAAAAATCCAAAAAACTCTAAAAAATAGGTCTCTAAATCCAAAAATTATTTCTAAAATTTGAAAAAAATCTGAAAAGTTTTCATTTTGCTCCAAAAATTAGAAAGTACGAAATTAAGGAGAATTAGGGTGTTTTATTCGAAGAAAAACTCAAAACTTTCTAATTTTCTCCCTTTGAAAACCTATATAAACCCCCCTAGGCTTTTAAGTTCTTCATTCCAAAGATAAGAGTTGAAATTGCCTCTTATTTTCAAAGCCTTCTTCTTGGCACCTCTTCCCATCTTCCCTTCTTGTATGGGTGAGAAGTTCTTCTCTTGAATTGGGGAATTAAGTTGGGTGATCTTCATTGGCACTAGTACGTGGGGGGAATTGCTACCAAAATTTCGAAAGAAAGCGTCACAAGGTGAAAATGATTTCTAAAACACCCTTCTATTCTTATTTAAATTCATGGCATTCTCATTGTTTGTGTGTTTTTCACTAAATTGAAAGATTTTCAATTCCAATTCTAGAATTTTAAATGTTTATTTCAGTATTTCAGTTTTGATTCATGTTTGAGCAATCATATCATCCATGCCATGTTAGTATCATGCTTAGGCTTTTAAATTAAAGTA
>JAJIYU010018746.1:0-11072 GCA_030144865.1 Tinospora cordifolia
ACCCTGCCATAAATGAAACAACGCTGACTTGGGAAGAGTTTAAGACCATGTTCTATGATGCTTATTTCTCAACAGCCAAGAAAAGACAAATGCACGCCAAGTTCACAAGACTAGCACAGAAGATGACGTTGGTAACGGAGTATGAACGAAAATTCACAGAGTTAGCGAGATTTGCTCCTGATTTGGTAAAGGAAGAGCAAACAAAGACAGAGAGGTTCATTGAAGGATTGAAATCGGAAATCAGAAAGATAATAGCACTCGTAAAGTTGATGAACTTCAAAGAGGTTATGGAGAGGGCACAGATTATAGAAAGAGACCTCGAGGTAGAACAGGCATGGAAGAGTAAGAAGAGAGCCAGATCTAGCCAATCAGCAGGACCATCGTTGAGGAAACCTGGCAGTCAGGAGAGGAGAAGAGTGCCGCAGAGCCAGAGATAGGTATAGGCGTCTGAGAGATTGCAGAGAAGACAGGCCAGATCAGTGAGAAACATTAGCAAACAACGGGAATAGGCTAGAAAGAAAGGGTTATGCTATGTTTGCAATCAAGAAGGGTATTTTGCCAAAGATTGTCCCAATAAAGAAATGACCACAGTATCTCAATCGGTGTATCAGACTCGATCTCAGATAGAAAGATCACAGCGAAAACCTCAGACACAACAACAGAGTCAAGCAAGCTTTTATACGGCAGTCAACAGTACGGAACCGACCCAAGAAGTAGAAGGTACATTCTTATTATTTGGGGTTACTGTGCGAATATTATTTGACTCAGGTGCAACTAGGTCATTCATTTCAGAAGAGGTTGTAGATAGATTGAAGTTAGTCACAGATCCTTTGGTCACACCATTAGAAGTGTCTACTCCAGTAGGGAGCATGGTAAGTTCAAGAAGACATTGTAGGTGTGAACTCACTTTTGGAGATCGAAGGATGGTAGTGGATCTCTGTGTACTTCGTTTTGGTGGATATGATGTGATATTGGGAATGGATTGGTTGACCCAATATCAAGTTAAGATTGATTGCCAAAGACGAAGAGTTACAGTAAAGCTACCATCCGGGGAAGTTGTCAAGATAGAAAGAGATATGAAGAAGCTGCCTAGAAGTCCGACGTTAGCATTACTATATGCTATCCAACAGAAGGTCGACTTCAGACAATTGATAGAGGATGAAGTAGAGAAGCCACAAGAAATACAGCAGATCCCAGTGGTAAGAGAATATGAGGATGGATTTCCGGATGAATTGCCTGGCCTCCACCACACAGGCAAATAAAATTCAAGATTGAAATATATCCGGGTACAATCCCATTGTCATTCCACCTTATCAAATGGCACCAGTAGAATTGGTTGAACTGAAGACTCAATTGGATGAATTGCTGGCGAAGGGTTTCATTAGACCAAGTGAGTCACCACGGGGAGCTCCAATCCTGTTTGTAAGGAAGAAAGACAGATCCATGAGGTTATGTGTAGACTACAGGATATTAAATCAAGTTACAATAAAGAATAAGTAACCTCTACCAAGAATCGATGATCTCTTTGACCAGCTGAGGGGAGCTTCACAATTTTCGAAAATAGATTTGAGATCAGGGTACCATCAGTTAAGGATCCGTGAGTCAAACATACCAAAGACAGCTTTCAGAACTCGGTATGGACATTTCGAATACACAGTGATGTCGTTCGGACTAACGAATGCTCCAGCAGCGTTTATGGATATAATGAATAAGGTCTTTAGCCAATACCTGGATCAGTTTGTTGTTGTCTTTGTGGATGATATCCTCATTTATTCCAGATCAAATGCTAAGCATGAAAGACACTTGCACATGGTACTGGAAACACTTAAACAGAATAAACTGTACGCCAAACTCAGCAAATGTGAATTTTGGATGTAGAAAGTAAAATTTCTTGGTCATGTTGTCTTGGCATAAGGCATATCATTGGATCAAGAGAAAGTTGAAGTCGTAGCTAACTGGAAATAGCCAACAATAGTAACTGAGATCAGAAGTTTTCTTGGATTGGCTGGGTATTACCGCAGATTTATTAAGGATTTCTCAAAAATAGCTAGTCCACTGACAAAACTGCCCAGGAAAGGAGAAAAGTTCATTTGGGATGATCAATGCGAGGCATCATTCCAGGAATTAAAAAGAAGATTGACAACAGCACCAGTCTTGATTACTCCTACACAAGGAGTAAGATACACCCTCTATACCGATGCATCGTTGAATGGTTTGGGTGCAGTACTGATGCAAGGATAGCCTGTGGCATATGCTTCCTGACAGTTAAAGCCACATGAGCAAAATTATCCCACACATGATCTGGAGCTTGCAGCGATTGTGTTTGCATTGAAGATTTGGAGGCATTATCTTTATGGAGAGAATTTTGACCTGTACTCAGATCATAAAAACCTCAAATATATCTATACTCAGAAGGAACTCAATCTACTACATAGAAGATGGTTAGAGTTCTTGAAGGACTATGACTTTCAGCTACATTATCACCCTGGTAAGGCTAACATAGTAGCAGATGCGCTTAGTAGAAAGTTTAGCTGGAGGGATGAAGAAAGGGCACAAATGTATCAGCTGATCAGTACATATGACCTAAGTATAGCCACTGACGAACTCAGGCATATCTGTATGCGATAGTTATCCATCCAAATATTATACACCAGATCAGAGAGGAGCAAAAGAATGATAAGTAGATGGCAAATCTGATTGACGGTATTAGGCAAGGTAAACATACAGACTTCAAAATTGATGTGGATGGTGCATTGAGGCTAGGCGACAGGTTATGTGTACCGAGTACAGGACACATTAAAGACACCATACTAGATGAAGCACACTTAACCAAGTACACATTGCATTCGAGAGGTGATAAAATGTATCAGAATTTGAGGAAGACTTATTGGTGGAAAGGTATGAAGAAAAACATCTCAAAGTATGTCTCTCGATGTCTTACGTGCCAACAGGTGAAGGCTGAGCACAAAAAACCATCTAGCTTATTGCAACCACTTTAAATACCAGAATGGAAGGGGGATAATATTACCATGGATTTTATGAGTGGTCTTCTGAGAAATCAGAAAGGTGAAGACACTGTTTGGGTGATAGTAGATAGATTGACAAAGGTAGCTTACTTCTTACCTATACGATCTACTGATCCAGTGAGTAAGTTTGGTGAACTATATGTTAGGGAAATAGTGAGACTGCATGGAATCCCAAAGACAATTGTATCAGACCGAGATGCCAGATTTACATCCCAATTTTGGCAGAGTTTACAAAAGGAACTGGGGAGCATAATCACTATGAGCACGACATTTCACCCACAAATGGATGGACAATCTGAAAGGATTATACAAGTGTTAGAAGATATGTTGAGAGTGTATGCTCTAGATTTTAAGGACAATTGGAGCAAATATTTGCATTTAGTAGAATTCGCCTACAATAATAGCTATCAGGCGAGCATTGGAATGTCTCCATTTGAAGTGTTCTATGGTAGACCCTACAGATCGCCATCCTGTTGGGCAGAACTGGAGGATCATGTGCTCACCATACCTAATATGATTGAAGAGATGAACTTATAGATCAAGAAGATCCAGAAGAAGTTAGTGACTGCACAAAGCAGACAGAAAAGCTACACATAGAGAAGGAGAAAGCCCTTAGAATTCCAACTAGGAGACAGGGTGTTCCTGAAGATAAGTCCACAGAAGGGAATCATAAGGTTTGGAGTTAAGGGTAAGTTAGCCCCTAGATTCATTGGTCCGTTTGAGGTACGTAAATGGATTGGTGAATGTGTTTATGAATTGGATCTTTCGAATCGATTATCTGCAATCCACAATGTGTTCCATGTATTGATGCTTTAGAAGTACAAACCAGATCCTTCACACATCATTCAATGGCAAGATATCATACTTCAAGGTGATGCAACTTATGAAGAACCAGCTATTCGGATCTTGGATCGTAAGGTACAAAGCCTCAGAACTGAAGACATTCTGTTAGTCAAAGTTCTATGGAAGCATCATAATCTGGAGGAAGCCACCTGGGAATTAGAGAGTGAGATGCAAAAGAAGTACCCAGAATTGTTCTCCAATAATTCTTGATAGAACACATTGGGTAGGTATGTTCTATTTAAATTTCGAGGGCAAAATTTCTTTAAAAGGGGGGTAGATTGTAATAACCCAAAACATTGTAATGCATCCACATTAAAAATAAATTTAATAATTTCAATTAAATAGGAAATTTTTAAAAGAAAACATGTTTTGAATGTCTATGTGTGAACTAAATGAAAATAAAATCATATAAAATCATTTTAATAGCTTAGAAACTCAAAAATAATGAAACATAGGAAAGAGGTTCGAAAGATCGCGGTCTGACCGTGGTAATCGTAAAGGAAAACCACTTAAGAATAGTGCGGTTACATTACCAACCGCAGTTCGTAAATGGCCGACCGCAGTCCACAGTCAAGAAAACTGGAAATTTCGAGAAAAATCGACCACCAACCGAGGTCCTCACTTGCTAACGGCGGCTCGTGCACGATATGTATATAGAATGGACGACTTAAACTCGTCATTTTCACTTTTAGTTTGTTCCAAACAGGGGAGAAGCGAATTGGAAAAGTTAGAAGAAGCACTCTGAAGCTAGTTAAGTCAGAAATTGGAGACTAAAGGTGAGAATCTAAGTTTCTATGCTAATTTACTCTCTCGATTATCTCTTGCATAATCTGAAAATTTAGATTTTCTATTACAAGGATGAGTGAGGGAAGGTGAAACCAATTGATATATTGAAGTTATTTTGTTTGAAATCTAAAATATGGAATCATTTTCAATAGTTTGTAAATGGTGTTGATTGTGGAAAATAGGTAGTGAGATTTTCTGAAAACACTAAGGTGAAAATCTTAGGTTTTGGTTGAGTGACTGTCAAGTGCATCATAAGGACAATCAAATTGGATAATAAAGCTGAAGGGAATCCTAAAACACTCAGGTGAGAAGGATATCCTTACTCTTTAGTATTATGCGGAAATCATACTTGAGACATGATGGGTGCTAGTATAGGAATTATATAATATGTATGTTTGATATTGATGGAATGGAATGGTTTGTTTGCAATTGTTGGAAGTGTCGAATGATTTACCATTATGCATGATTTCTATTGAGATTTACCGCTCATGAGACATTTTCATAAAATTTGCTTCTGATATCATGCTGATTGAATGTTTTGGCCTTGAATGCATGATTGCTTCACTAAATTAAGATTGATGGCTAAATAAGAATCCCACACACCGGTATGACAGGCTGCAGAGCGTCGTAAATATTTTTGACCCTTAGTGTCGATGGCAAATTTCATTGTCTTGGGAATCATAAGGAATTGGTTGCATAACGTTCCTTACCTTAGACTGTGATATCTTTGGAATAAAAGGAATACGCCGCTAGGCATTCCTTTCCTTAGATTTTGCTCGACACTTGATTTGTCTTCAGGATTTGCTAACTGGCTGCAGAGCGTTACCTTAGTAATTGGTTGCATAGCATTGCTGTTCCTTAGACTGTGATTCACATGTATAGGCCACAGGGCGTGCATGGGGATAAGTAATAGGCTGTAGACCGTTACTTATCTTTGGATGTTGATGTTCTTGATTTCTTGTTTCCAACCAAATTGCATGCATTCATTTCCATCCTGGATCACAAAGGAATATTGGGAGTCTAACAAACTCTTCCAGTTTAAGTTACAACAAACAATTTAATGTGTGAAACGCCTAATGGGTGAAAGTGTGTGTATGTTTTGAGTTTGATCTTGCATAATGCTAGAGATGTACAAGATTGAATCACTGGGCTTTCGAGCTCACCCAATCATTTTATTTTTAAGGTTTTCACAGGTCTATTGTACAATGACTACTTTCTGATAGTGGAGACATTTAAGGATGGTTTTATAATTGTGTTTGAAACGTTATGTTAAATTGACTTTTGATGTAATTTTGGAACAGAACATTTGTTCTTCTTTTGTATAACGCTGGAAATGTAATCGGACTATATTTTCATGTTTTGATGTTGTATTTATCGATGGACTGTGTTTTCATGTTTTGACAATATAAAACTTGTAGAATATTTTGTTGAACTTGATATTTTCCATAATAGTATTTTGAGTATGATCATAGAAACTATTTAATTGAAATTTGGTAGGAAAAATGGGCTCGCTATTTTGAAAATTTTCTCACTTGTTTTGTCCGAGAGATAGCAAAACTATGTAGAAAAGGTTGCATTCCGGTCATTAGGAGATGATAACTCGATGATCTCCATTCTGGAGTGTCCGAACTTGATGCCGGGGTGTCATAGCACACCCTTTAATCATTCTAATCTCTTCTATAGCTTTTTTTTTAAGACGTCCAAGCACTCACATACCAATTATATGGCACCGTCAAACTCCATTAGTTTCACTGAAATTGATTTACTAGTCACTAAAATCCTAAGGAGAATATTTAAATACTCAAGTGTGATTGAATTTCACCAAATCAGAGGTGAAATATATTGGTTTTTGGATGCAACCTCTTAATGAATGTCAATATCAATGTCTAATTAGCATATTTATAAGAGCATGTGATCAATAAGCTATATCCAAATCTATTAATAATCTCTTGTACACACACTTATTGGGGGTGACATCTAGAATCTAGCTTTAATAATACTCTCATGATTTATATACTTAAGCGGGCCTTGGTGCCACAATAGAAGTATTTTTTTAAAACATAGATTATTGATAATTCATTATTAAAAAAAATGGTTGGCAATAAGGATGAAAACTAACCTTATTTCTCCATAGGGTTGCAACAACATAGTGCTTAAAGATCTTCAAAAGAAAAAGATTAGAGGGACCCCAGAGAAAGGTGCAATAGCCTCTTTAAATGTCCCTTCCTTATTATGGGTCTCTCCACGTTCTTTGAATTCTTTTCGTTGCTCTGTATCATGCATCAAATCTTATGCCATGGCAAACATTTATTGATAAAATAATAGATATTGTCGCCACCATAGCTCGCTTAAATGAGGTTGTCCATGGGGGCATTGCACTAGATATATTATGCCCCAACAAAGTGGATTCCAACTGGTGGGTCAACTTCTTCCTTACAGCTAATGACTTCTTTGGTGTCATTCCTACATAAAATACAAAGCATATTTAATTAATCTCTTTTATATTTGGATACTAAATAAATAGGAAAAAAAATACATGCAAAAAGTGTTTTTAGGGACAAGTCTCAGCCATAAGCCACTCCATTTATTAATTTAATCACAATATCAGAAGGGCGAAGATACCGTATGGGTGATTGTGGATCGTCTGATGAAGGTAGTTCACTTCCTACCTATTCGATCTACAAATCCCGTCGGAAAACTTGGAGAGTTATATGTCAAGGAAATTGTAAGGCTGCATGGTGTTCCGAAGACCATCATGTCTGACAGAGATTCGAGGTTCACTTCTCAGTTCTAGCAGAATTTGCAGAAAGAGATAGGAAGCAGATTCACCATGAACACTGCATTCCATCCTTAGACTGATGGACAGTTTGAGAGGGTCATTCAGATATTAAAAGATATGCTAAGAGCGTATGTCCTTGATTTCAAGGGTAGCTGGAGCAAGTATCTACATTTGGCAGAGTTTGCCTACAATAACAGTTATCTAACAAGCATAAGAATGGTTCCCTGTGAAGCGCTCAATGGAAAACCCTGCAGATCGTCGTCTTGTTGGGCGGACTTTGAGGATCAGGTCCTCACAAGACCAGAACTGGTAGAAGAAATTGTAACACCCCGTAACTTCGTAATCGTGCCACGTCGCGAGTGAACAGGAGATGAACAATAATCAGTGAATTAGAATCATGTACAATTTAAATATAGATGTAGACTATGTCTAAGAGTAAATAAATTATTTTATAGTTTGATCGTGCTCGCGCGAAGGCGCGAGTGATGCAAAAAAAAATGAAACATATTATTTGATCAAAAAATAATAATAGTATGATAAAACTATATTTTTGTCCTATAGATATATATGTGAATAGCCAAAATAATTAATTGATGTTTATTATGATTGGTACGAATATTTTTTGATATATATATGTGTGTGTGTATAGAAAAGAAAGAAAAAAAAATTAATTATATATCATGGTAATTTTATCATAAGGTTTTATATAGATATGTACTCACTTGCATGATTAGAAAAAATATTGAAATATGATGAATTAAAATAAATTAGACAAACAAATGAAATGAATTAAAACACATGAAATAAAATACGTACAACCTTATGAGGTTATAATAAGGGCAAATGAATATTAAGTTAAAATAAGGTTTAATTACGTTAACTTAACAAAAAAAAAAAAATTTGGCCAAACCAGAGAAATCTGGTTTGGCACGAGGCTTGCTGAAGAAGACAATTGAGGGAGACTGGAATCGCGAATTTTCCAATTAACACGTGATTGAAGGACAAGCTGTGGTGAATTTAACTGGAAGGAGAAGATGGGGCGGTGTTGAAACAAAGAGGACAGAAAGTAAAAGGGAGACGATGTTGGTTGGTGTGACAAACAGAGTGAAGAAAGAGAGACTGAGCTGGGGACTTCAGATGCAGGTGGGAGAGCATCCGGAAGATGAAAAACAGAGAATGAGCTGCTGTTGCTGCATGTCGTTACCATCATCGCCGAACGTGATTGAAAATGAAGAAGAGGCTGATGGTGTGTAACGAAGAAGAAGCTGCTGTGCAGCATGGGTTAAGAAAAAAAAACAGGGGAACGGTGGCAGTGTGCTGTTATGGTTATTGTTGTTGCTGTTGCTAGGACTACCGAACGAGGGGAAGAAGAACCAGAGCAATGCTCTGTTTAGTGATGGCTGCAGTCGCTGCTGTTGTTTCCCTGCTGCCGAATGAAGGAAGAAAACCAGCACTGCTGGTTTTTACGTCTGCTGCCATTGCTCCACGTTGCTGCTGCTGTTGAACGTGGGAAATGAAGGGAAGACGGTCGGAGGAGATGAGTTGCAGACCGGGTTGACTGAACGGAAGAATTAGAATTTAGAGCTGGGTTGGCAATTGGGATGGAACACGACCGGCTGGAGCATTGGAGTTGGATGAGGGAGCTCAGCTGCTGCAATCAAAACAGAGGAGGGGACGGCGGTGCTGGAGCAGCTGAATACACGGCAGACAGGAGGAGATAAGCTGCTGCTGGACGAAGAGGAGAGAACCAGAAATGAAGAAAACGGACTGCGATTTGAATGGATTGAAACAACGAAGAAGAGAAATCCGACTGGCTGTGAATCAGGAAGAATGAAAACCAGCAACAACGTGGGTCATTTGCTGTTTTATTTGGCCGTGATTCTCTGGTTTGGGGGACGAAGATGTGCGACAGGGGAGCTTTCATTTGAGTATGTATGTGTGGGTTGCTGGTTGTCCGTGAAGAATGAAGGGATGATGAGCTGCTGGCATTGTTGAAGCTGATCGTGAAGGAGAAGAACGAAAAATCGAGGAACCTGAGGCTGGAAATGAAGAAACCGATCCGACTAACCATGAGGTATTGTCAGACCGTAGAAAAAATAAAATAAAATAAAATAAAATATGTGATTCTTTTAGCTTGTGCATTTAACAAAACTAGGAAGGGAAATTAGGTTCTAATGGTGGGTTCAACATATGGTCGAAGCTTCGTGGTGTTGCTACTGGAAATCAAGGAGTGTAGAAGATGAAGCTGTAACAATGAAATTATAACTAGGCTGAGTCATTGACCATCGTTTGCGTGAGGATGAAGATAAACGAGGTATGGGTTCGGACCCAGGTTTGGAAAAGGTATGATACTTTTGACTATTGATTTTAAATTTTAAATAATTCAAGATTAATTATTTAGTTGAATTAGATACATTAAGTGAAGCTAGAAAAATTAGTAATCTTGTAGGTGGAAAATAAAAATATTATGTTAAATTGCGTGAACTGTGAATAAATATTGAAACGCGAATATTAAAATCTCTGAAGTTCAATGTGGTAGAAACCCAAGTTAAAAGAGTAATCCCGCTGTTAATTTCTAATAAATGAGGAATAAATTTTATATCTAATGAATGAAGAAATAATATTAAGAAATAAAATCATCTAATTAATTAGATTAAATGAAATCTAGAAAAAATAAACCCTAAGAATTTAAAATCTTTTATAAGGAAAGATTGAAATATTTGGCCCTGAAACTAAGCCTGTATTAATTAGAAGTCTTATTTTGTTCGTAATTAAGATAATTATAATATTAGTAACTTATTTAAACTACGAAGATTAAGTATTAGAAATCTAATCTTACGAAAAGACTTGTAAATAAATTATCTAAATTACAACGATTAAATTATTAGAAATTTAATTCCATGAAAAGTTTGTAAGTAAATTATTAAACTTTAAACTATGGAAATTTAGAAGACTTGAAAGTATTTTAATTAGAATATATAAAATTCTAGAATTGAACAACAATCCAAAATCTGTTGAAATTGATTTCGAGAATACATAATTATTTTATAAAGTATTTAAGTCTAAGAATAACTTGAATAAGATTTAATATGAATGAAGAAATTGATAAATCTCATTAACTGTTGAATTACAGATTGTAGACTTGAGTATCGAAGATTTCAAAGGAAAGCAAGGCCGCCCTGAAGAACGGCAAAATCAGGTGGGCGTGACTTCCTTGCTCATTTGTATTATATGGATTTAAGATTCAGAACATTTGTGTGGATAGTTCTAGGTTATTAGGAATCTTATTATGAAATTGATTGAATTGTTTGGAATGCTTGTGTGATGATGCGTAATGATTTATTTAAATTGTGCTTTGTTTATTTATGGCATACATTAATAGGAAAACATGCATGTAGATCTCATTATTTACTCATGTGAATAGTTTGCATTATCTGCATTATTTTCCATGATATGCGTGATAATTGGCCTGAACGAAATTGTTTGTAAAACTAAATAAGACAATAGTTTATTAAGAATCCACGTACCGGTGCGATTGACGAGCCGCAAGGCGGATTGTAGGTATTCCCACCCTGAGCTGCCTGCGACAACTCGAAGTCTTTGTGAGACAGTACGAGTCTAGATAAGTACCCTCACTT
>JAJIYU010018747.1:0-11077 GCA_030144865.1 Tinospora cordifolia
ATTCTAGTAATTCGAATAAGAAAAAGGGATGTTAGAAAAATCATTTCCACCTTAAATAAGTATCTTCTGCACACCTCTAAAATCTGGCAGAGTTTCGTTACTTCAAAGCTTTCAAACACTCAAGAACTCTCAAGAACACTCAAAAACAGTTCAAGATCACCCATGAACTAAGGGGATTGCAAGGAAGAAGGTTAGAGAGAGTCAAGAGGGACTAGTATGCTCTTGATTTGGGATGAACACAATGAGAGCATTAAGGGTCCTTTCTATAGAGTTTAAGATGGTATAGATTGGTAAGTTTTTGGTGTTCTCCTTGTAGAAAATTTGCTAATAATTCAAATTTTTGTGCTGCTCAAGGATAGAAAAATAGCAAGTGTGTTTGGAAAGCTTAGAAACACAATTTTCAAATTTTTAAGAATTTTTTTATTTTTTTTTGAATTTTTTTCGTTATTAATCTTGGTATTAATCGAAGCTTAAACGTGGGCCGTTGATGATCCTCGATCGCGTCACTCAGATCACAATCAAGATTAACGAATTTGTCGTGGGTCGTTGGATCATCTTCAAATGCATCAACGTATCTGATTTGATCTAGGCTACTAGATTTTCTCGAATGCAGCACGATCTTCAAAGCGGCTATGATCTTTACCGTCGAATGAGCCTCGAGCGCAACACCATTCGCGATTGACAGAAAATGAATCAAATCCGAGCCATCGCATCATCCTTAGTGCAACACCATTCGCGATCAACCACTGTGGTTTTGATCTTCGCCGTTGGATGCACCTCGAGCGCAGCACCAGATGATCATCTTACCGTGAGCACAAATCTTGGCCATTGGATGATCATCAATTGTAGTGTTTGAATCTGGTTCACGATCAACGAAAGTGATTTCGTCTGTTAGATCAGGCGGATCGATTTTGGGCTATTGGATTGCGCTGATCCGGTGCTCTTGAGCGCTATTTTGGGCTTCAATTTCATTCGTTGGATCAGACAGATTGAGTTTGGACCGTTGGATGCAGTTTCTAATTACCAAATTTGCTTTTTAAATTTGCTATTATTCGAAAATTTCCAATTACACACTTTCTAATTAATGTAAACATGATTTTTGCACATGTCCTATTTCATTGACTTGCTAATGTTTTTCTCCTTTCTATTTCTTTAATATTGAATTTATTTTATTTATTCTCTATTTTTTAATATTGCCAACAATTAATAATTTATGTTTTTTATATTATTTTTCATTTCTTCATTTCTATGTATTTATCTCATATTTTTATTTTCAAAAGGGTTCAAATAATTATATAATTCACTCAACTTATTGGATAATTAATTCCATAATTGCATAATTATAAATTAATTAATTAATATTTGATAATTCCACTAACCATATGTCATTAGTTAGATCATCTTGATTTTAAGGTTTCATTTGCCTCCAATTTTTTTTCTCAATGAATTTTATTTCATTCATAATTCTTCATTGACAAAATTATGAGGTATTACAACCTACCCACCTTAGAAAAATTTCGTCCTTGAAATTTGTACATGTGTAAGTGGTCCTAGTGAACAGATACGAGTACTTAGTCTTCATTTCACTTTCCAGCTCCCAGGTAACCTCTTCTAGTTCGTGATGCTTCCACAGTACCTTATCTAAGGGAATATCCTTAGTTCTAAGATTCTATACCTTGTGATTAAGGATTCTAACCGCAGTTTCCTCGTAGGTAGCATCATCTTGAATGTTCACCTCCTCCCAATGGATGATGTGAGAAGGGTCAGGTTCATACTTTCTCAATATGGAGACATGGAATACATTATGAGTCGAAGTCATCCGGCTTGGTAGATCTAACTCGTAAGCATATTCTTCGATTCTTCTAAGTATTTCAAAGGGTCCTACAAACCTCGGAGATAACTTCCCTTTGAATTCGAACCTTTTGCTACCCTTCTGAGGACTGACTCTTAGAAATATTTTGTCTCCAACTTGGAACTCTAGTGGTATTCTTCTCTTATCCGCATAACTCTTCTAACGACTTTGTGCAGTAGTCAGTCTCCTCTTTATCAACTTGACTTGGTTGTTCATCTCTTCTACCAAGTCTAGCCCAGTTAATACATGATCTTCAAGCTCAGCCCAACAGGCAGGTGATCTGCAAGGTCTCCCATAAAGGGCCTCGAATGGAGCAATCTTTATGCTTGCCTGGTAACTGTTGTTATAACTATGCGAAGTGTAAATACTTGCTCCAGTTCCCCTTGAAGTCTAAAACACAAGACCTCATCATATCCTCTAAAATTTGGATAACTCTCTTAGACTGACCATTCGTTTGAGGGTGAAATGCTATACTCATGGTGAGCTTAGTACCCATCTCCTTCTATAGACTCTGCCAGAATTGTGAAGTGAAGTGAGAGTCTCTGTCAGACACAATAGTCTTGGATACACCATGTAGCCTTATTATCTCCTTCACATATAGTTCTCCCAGCTTACTGACTTGGTCTGTGGATTTGATTGGCAAGAAATGAGCCTCTTTGGTGAGACGATCCACAATAACCCAAACAGTGTCTTTTCCTCTTTGGTTTCTAGGTAAACCACTGACAAAGTCCATGGCAATGTTATCCCATTTCCCTTCTAGTATAGGGAGTGGTTGTAACATTCTAGAGGGTTTTCGATGTTTTGTTTTCACTTGTTGACATGTTAAGCACTTAGAGACATAGTTAGCCACATCCCTCTTCATTCCCCTCCACCAGTAGGTTTTCCTGAGGTTCTGGTACATCTTGTCCCCGCCTGGGTGCATGGAATACTTAGTCTGATGAGCTTCATCAAGTATAATCTGCTTACTTTGCCCATTTTGAGGTACACATATCCTTTCTCTGAGCTTTAAGATATTCTAAGCATCTAACCTAAAGTCAATATGCTTGCCTTATGTAACTCCTTCGATCAAATTGGTAAGCCATTTGTCTTATCTTTGTTCATCCTTGATTTGGTGCAGAAGATCTGGTTGACAAGATATAGTATAGAGGTAGGCTTGTTTTTCATTTAGAGTCACACCCAGCCTAAAATCATCAATCAACTGGTACATCTGGCCTTTCTCTTCCTTCTGTTGTTGAACTTCCTACTTAAGGCGTCAACCACTACATTAGCCTTCCCCGGATGGTAGTGTAATTGAAAATTATAGTCTATCAAGAACTCCATCCATCTCCATTGCCTGAGGTTCAACTCTTTCTGGGTGTAGATGTACTTCAAGCTCATGTGATCTGAAAATGGATCAAATTTCTCACCGCAAAGGTAGTGTATCCAAATCTTTAGGGCAAACACAATGGCCGCTAATTCTAGGTCGTGAGTAGGATAATTCTTCTCATGGACCTTCAGTTGTCATGAAGCATAAGCGACTACTTGTTTTTCCTGCATTAGCACCGCTCCAAGTCCATTGAGCAAAGCATCAGTATAGAAGGTATAGGTAACACCATGGGTTAGAGTGACTAGGATAGGGGTCGTAGTCAATCTCTTCTTCAGTTCTTGGAATGGTTGTTCGCACTTCTCATTCCAATCAAACTTGATTCCCTTCCTGGTCAGCTTGGTCATAGGTTCTGCTATTTTGGAGAAATCTTGGATGAACCTTCTATAGTACCCAGCTAGACCTAAGAAGTTCCTGATCTCTGTAACTTTCTTGGGTTGCTTCCAATTCATAACCGCTTCCACCTTCTCCGAATCTACAGAGATGCCTTCTGCTGATACTACGTGGCCAAAGAACTTGACTATCCTCATCCAGAACTCACACTTGTTGAACTTGGCATATAATTTATGCCTTCTGAGTGTCTCCAACACTATTTGCAAGTGTTCTAAGTGTTTAGCCTCTGACTTGGAGTAGATTAGGATGTCATCTATGAATACCACCAAAAATTGGTCAAGATACTGTCTAAACACTCGGTTCATCAAATCAATGAATGTTGTCGGGGCATTGGTCAAACCAAATAACATCACAATGAACTCGAAGTGTCCATATCTTGTCCGAAAGGTGGTCTTGTATATGTCGGACTCCTTGATTCTTAGTTGATGATAACCTAACCTAAGATCAATCTTTGAGAAATGAGTGGCTCCTTTGAATTGATCAAATAGGTCATCAATCCTTGGTAGAGGGTACTTATTCTTCACTGTGGCTTGGCTTAATTTTCGATAATCGACACAAAGTCTCATAAAACCATCCTTCTTGTTCACGAACAACACTGGAGCTCCCCAAGGTGATTCACTTGGCCTGATTAACCCTTTCTCCGAGAGCTCATCGAGTTGTGACTTTAACTCAATCAATTCCACTGGTGCCATTCTATAAGGAGGTATGGCTATAGGGTTGGTTCCAGGGCAAAGTTCAATTTTGAACTCTATCTCTCTAGTAGGCGGTAATCCGGGTAAGTTATTTGGAAACACATCCTTGTACTCACTAACCACTGCTAGGTCTTGTATCCTCTTCAGTTCCATAGTCTCTTCTTCAGAGAGTTCCTCAACCTCATCCTTCTGCTTTAGGTAGTTCAACATGGCTATGGTTGGGTTCCTTGGTAGTTTTCGCATATCTCCATTGATTTTATAGGTTTCTCCAGAAGGTAGGGTTATGGTCACTCGTCTCTTAGGACAATCTATCTGGGCTTGGTACTGGTCTAACCAACCCATCCCCAAGATCACATCATATCCATAAAAAGGTAAGGTACATAGGTTAGCTGTTAAGAGTTTATCCCCAAACCTTAGGTCACAGCTACACATTCTTTTTGAAGTCACTGTGGTCCCTATTGGTGTGGACACATTCAAAGTTACAAGTAGTGTTTTCGTCACAAGTTGTAACCTATCAACTAGTTCTTTAGAAACAAAGGATTTAGAGGCAATCGAGTCAAACAATAGTTTTACTGCAACATTGAATAACAGGAATGTACCTTCCACTGCAGGGACCTGGACTTCTTGGGCCTCAAAAGCAAACATTCTAGCCTGGTTCTGACAACAACCTTGGTTTTGCCCCTAATTGGCATTCTGATTTTGTTTGGCTTGAGGGCGCCCATTCTGACCTCCTCTTTGGGTGTTCTGTTGTTGCTGTTGTTGTTGCGAAACCTGAGCTGATGCTGTTGGGCAGTTTTTAGCAAGATGCCCCCTCTGTCTGCATACAAAGCACAATCCCAGCCTTTTTGCCTGCTCCCTTGCTTCATCCTTATTTTGTCCCTCTTTCTGTGTTGCGTTCCCACCATTCTTACTTTTCTTCTGAGCCCCATGGTTATTTTCATTCCTAGGCTTCTTGTTCTTTCCCCTCAACTTTTGCTCCAAGTTGATTTCCTGTTCCAGAGTTTAGGCTTTTTCCACAACGTCCTTGTAAGTTTTTAGGCCCAAAGTCTTCACTATCTTTCGGATCTCCATCTTGAAACCCTTTGCGAACTGGTTGGCCTTTCTTTTCTCCTCCCTGATCAAATCTGGTGAGAATTTGGCCAGTTTCTTAAACTTCCTCTCATATTCAGCTACAATCATGTCCATTTGATTCAGTCGAACAAAGTCCTCCTGTAGCTTGCTCAGGGTTGCTTCTGGGAAAAACTTCTCATAAAAGATCTCTGTGAAGTTCTCCCAGCTCATGGCATCAACATCTATATTAGGGTTCATCCTCGTCACTCCCCACCAACTCCTAGCTGGTCCCTTGAAGTGGTGTGTGGCCGGTGCCATTCGTCGTGACCCAGTTACCTTTAGCACATTGGGAATTTCCTCCATCTCTTGGTACCAGTGGTCTATTGAGATGTAGTCTGTGGTACCATCAAACGAAGGGGGATGGAGCTTTTGTACCTCAATCAACATTTTCCTCTATTTCTCATCCTCCAATCCTTCCTGAGCCCTTTGACATTCGGGATTTTGGACCACAGGTGCTAGCTATCGGACCTGGTTAGGTTCAGGTACTTGAGGCTGTGGTGCTACCTGTGGGGATTATCTGCGGAAGTGCCCGCAATAGTTGATCCAGCACCCTCTACGACTTCTCATTCATCATGGCCTCCATCTACGCCTCCATTCCAACCGGCAGTTCCTGTTCTCATTGCTCAGTATCATCAGAAGTGGTGGACCGTGTAACGTACCTTCTTTTCATGCATAGGTACAGGATTTGGTCTCAAAGCAATAAATAGTAAAGCATGCATATCACACAATCATACAATCACGCTAGCACAACAAGGTTCCAAGCTTCCACCTAACCTTTCAGGTTCAAGTTTTCCATACCACTCTACCCCTTCTACTTAGGCTTTCACTCAGAACAGAGTCGCACCCAAACAATTTATCAAATTGCTCAATAACTAAGGTTCCAGGGCCCACTAAACTCCATCATCCCATACTAGCGAGCATAGAGAACCCCGTTTTGCCAGAGTTACCGATCATTCACCACACATGGTCCATCATTCTCCAAGTCCAGTCTTCCTCCATACCCCCAAATTCCTATGCATCCCATACTACATAGAAACAGAAAGATACAAAAGCTTTCTAGTTTTGTGTCTTGATCAAACAAGTTTCTGTTTTCACACAAGTTTTTGTTTGTAGCCTATGTCATAGAGTTTTATGCTTTTGATCCACTTTGCCACCCCTAGATACACCACGTTTCTACCTAGGGTCTTTCTCTGGACCTAGGGTTCAATCTGGTTGACTCACAACCTCTGTCTAGTTAAGATACCACATTTGGCATCTTTTTCACTTTCTTGCCCTAATTTTCCACCTTCTAATTCTTTTTTTTATAGAAAATAAGAGTGTTCTTCAATTTCGACTACTCATATAAGCTGGTGGGACAACCACCAGATCGGGCGGCGAGACCAAAGTCTGCTTAACAACTGCGCTTTCTAAGGCAGGATAACCCACCTCCCTTTCAATGTTTAGCTTTACTCGGGACAAGACTTACCCACTATCAGCTCAACTTGTAGTCTTTGTATTAAAACAAAACATTTCAAAATATATTTTTTCTTTTTGAAAACACTTTCTAAAAAAAATTTCAAAAATAGAAGGTAGGGCACTAAAATTTTAGTTAAATGTGAAGCACTAATTTGGGTTTCTAATTCTCGTCAAGTACCTAATGATTGACTTTTTATTTTTAGCCTAATGAACACCTATTTAGGCTTAACTTTCTATTTCTAGCACAAGGTGCCTAAAGCCTAGGCTCTGATACCACACTTGTAACGCCCCAACCCCCACATTCATTGAGCATTGCACATAACCATCGTTCTTTGATAGTGGACTTAACCATTTGGCGGGTTGGGCCGGTGTTACTTTACAAGTGACACACACTTGACTTTCTATTTTTCAATACCTCGTGCGTTATAATAGATTCAAGAATATGAATATCACTCAATAAAATCAAGGCAATTAAAGATAAAGAAAAATTCAACTTCTTTATTCATAAAAAGAAAGTATATAACTTTATAATGTAAATATTACATTGTTGATCAAAAGAAATTCACGACCTTTAAAATAAAATAAAATTTCAGTGGAAGACTTATTCAAAGTTGGGCAACATGCCCTTACATTAAAAAGAAACTTTAAGAAAATAAAAACTTGCTAAAATCCAAATTTCATGGTCTTCATAATTTAATTTTCTGAAAAAGAAGAGGAAGGGGTGAACACAAAGCTCAGTGGATTTTTTTCAAACAACCATTTTTCAAATTCAAACCAATAACACATTCATATTTCAAACACTTCCATACTTTAGGCGTTTCAAACAACATTTTTGTTTAAAGTTGAGATTTTGGACCAAAAGGGTTTATAAATCGTTGATGTTCTTAACAAAGTACCTCCTTAGAGTGAAATATAGCTTTTCTTAGCCAATTTCATTGGACTTTTGGACTTCAAGGGAACTTACCCACCAACCAAGTACTTTGGTCTTAAAACCATATGAACTAATCATATGAAAAGAACATCCATAGTAACCCACATGTTTACTATGATGGTACACGGTTATTTTCACCATCATCTTTTGTTAATTCTTGAATCATCATTTAAAAATGAAAATATGAAGCTAAGATCAATAAAAATTTAGAATATAAGCATTATGGAAATCAAATCATGGAACATCCATAATCATACATCATTCATTAAAATAAAACCTAAACATGATACTAAACATGGCATGATCACTATGAATGTATAAATTCGAACAAGAATCGAATATGAAACTGAAATATGTTGTAAAATACTAGAACTGAAATTATTTTAATTTCAATAACCAAACAATGAACATGCTAGTAATTCGAATAAGAAAAAGGGGTGTTAGAAAAATCATTTCCACCTTAAATAAGTCTCTTTTGCACACCTCTGAAATCTGGCAAAGTTTCGTTACTTCAAAGCTTCCAAACATTCAAGAACTCTCAAGAACACTCAAAAACAGTTCAAGATCACTCAAGAACTAAGGAGAGCATTAGGGGTCCTTTATATAGAGTTTAAGATGGAATATATTGGTAAGTTTTTGGTGTTCTCCTTGTAGGAAACTTAATAATAATTCAAATTTTTGTGCCCCCCAAGTATAGAAAAATAGCAAGTGTGTTTGGGAAACTTAGAAACAAAATTTTTGAATTTTTTAGAATTTTTTTTGGATTTTTTTTTGGCTTTTTTCCGTTATTAATCTTGGTTTTAGTCGAAGCTTAACGTGGGCCATTGATGATCATCGATTCTAAGACCCCAACCCCCACATTCTTTGAGTTTTGGACATAACCACAATTATTCGACAGTGGACTTAACCATCTGGCAAGTTGGGTCATGTTACTTTACAAGTAACACACACTTGACTTTTTATTTTTCAATACCTCATGCCTTAGAATAGTTTCAAGAATACAAATATCATTCAAAAAAATCAAGGCAATTAGAGATAAGAAAAATTCAACTTCATTATTCATAAAAAGAAAGTACATAACTTTATAATGTAAACTATTACATTGTTGATCAAATAAACTCACAACCTCTAAAATAAAATAAAATTCTAGCGGAAGACTTATTCAAAATTGGGCAATATACCCTTACATTAAAAAGAAACTTTAAAAAAATAAAAACTTGCTAAACTAGAAACTATTCAAATTTTCATGGTCTTTATAGTTTAATTTCTTGAAAAAAAAAGAGGAACAGGTGAGAACAAAGCTCAGTGGATCCTTTTCAGACAACCATTTTTCAAATTCAAAACAATAACACATTCATATTTCAAACACTTGCATACATTAGGCGTTTCAAGCATCCATTTGTTCAAAGTTGAGATTTTAGACCAAAAGGTTTTTGAAGCCCTTGATGTTCTTAACAAAGTACCTCCTTAGAGTTAAATATAGCTTCTCTTAGCCAATTTCATTGGACTTTTGGACTTCAAGGGCACTTACCCACCAACCAAGTACTTTGGTCTTAGAACCATATGAACTAATCATATGAAAAGAACATCCATAACGACCCACATGTATGTTATGATGGTACGTGGTTATTATTACCATCATCTTTGTTAAATCATACCTTCTTGAATTATAAGATAAATTTCAGAACATGAAAATAAAATAAATAAATTCAACATGTGATCAAACGAAAAATTTAATCGTGGAACATTCAAAATCATGCATCATACTTTGAGATAAAACCAAAGCATGATACTACACATGGAATGATTGTTATGTATGCATAAATTCGAACAAAAACTAAAATATATTTCAGAATGCTTAAACTGAAATTATTCTTGATTAAAAAAGCTAAACAACCAATGAACATGCTAGAACTTTGAATAAGAAAAAGGGGTGTAGGAAAAATCACTTCCACCTTGAGATGTAGTTTTCCCCAAAGTTTGGACAAGAGCTCCCAATGTTCAAGCACTAAGAAAATCACCCGAGAAGAATCTCCCAACCAAGAACTTCTCACACTCAAAAGGGAAAAGAATGGTGAGAAGGGGTGCCAAGAAGAGGGCTTAGAGAATAAGAGGAAATCTCAAGTCTTGTTTCTTGGGATGATTTGAATTGTGAGCATTGGGGGTTTATATAGTTTTCAAAAGTATGTAGAATGGCAAGTTTGTGGTGTTCTCATTGTAAGAAACTTTCCAATTCTTCAAAATTTCGTGCCCCCAAAATATAGGAGACTAACAAGTGTATTTAAGCAATTTTTTGAAATTTAGAAACCATTTTTTTGGATTTTTGGAAACATTTTCATTGGTTTTATTTGGATTTTCTATTTTAATTTTGGAGCAAACGATCCAGGCCGTCGGATCGTTCTCGATCGCAGCGGTAGATCACCGATTGTGCAGGTTTGATCTGAGCAGTTGGATCTTCCTCGAGCGCAGTATTTGGTTCGCGATGGATCGGGATGCGTATTTCTAGGACGTCAAATGTGCATCGATCGCAGTGTGCGGTTCGCAATTGATCGGAGTGCATTTTTCTGGGTCCTCGGATGTGCGTCGATCGCAGTGTGTGATTCGCGATCGTGATCAACGAACTCCATCCGGGCCGTTGGATGATCCTTGATTGCGGTGTGTTCACGATCTCCAACTGCGCCTTTGATCTGGCCTGTTGGATATTTCTCGATCTCAACACGTTCACGATCATCTCCTACGCCTAAGCCGTGAGCCGTCAGATCTGATCGATTAAGTGCGGGCCGTTGGATTTGGCTAATTCGGTGCATCCGGGCACCAGTTTTGGTTTTGATCATGACCGTGATATCTTAGATCGTGCTGATGATGTATTTCTGGTCGTTGGATGCAGTTTTTAATACCAAAATCACTTTCTAAGGTTGCTATTATCTGAATTTTGCTAATTAGACACTTTTTAATTGATGAAAACTTGGTTTTATTGCACAAATCATTTTATTTTATGGACTTACTAATATTTTTCCCTTTCTAATTATTTAATATTGAATTTATTAGATATTTTTCTATTTCTTTAATATCTTTAATGCCAATAATTAAAAAATCTACAATTTTCATTTCCATATATTTTTATTTATTTCATATTTTATTTTCAGATAATCACTTATGTAATTACAAAGTGATACTTATTATTTTCCTTTTTTTATATAAGCATACTTAATTTTTATTCAATTATGTATATTTTTCTATATACATATTCTTATAATATGTAGTATTTAGCATGCCTATTA
>JAJIYU010018748.1:0-11104 GCA_030144865.1 Tinospora cordifolia
ACACAGTACATCCATAGCATTATTTAAACTAAACACTGAACATGCAAACACTTATCATCCATTAGGCGTTTCAAACATTCATTTATTAACAGTTGTCAATTAGACCGAAAGAGGTTAACATCTGTGTTCCAGATCTTGGGAGAGAGATCAATTCTGAAACTCAAACCCTTCTCTGGGATCATTTCTGAAACCAGTTCTTTCTGGTGTCAATAATGGCAACCAGTTCTAATTCTGCATGGAACACAGACAAAGACATTCGTCCCCGCGCCGGTACGTGGTTAAAATCTTTATTAATCTTTTTTTTGTGAACAGAGCATAATAAAATAAATGTTTCAATAATAATTAAACATTAAATCAGCATGACATCATAAATCAATATTTTCATCAAATAAAAATAATGAATGTCGATTTCTGATGTAGAAGATCGTACAAGACGCAACTATAGAGCATACTCTCTCGGTCATAAATAAAAAATAGGGATAACAATGACTGTCGATTTCTGATGTAGAAGATCGTACAAGACGTAACTACAGAGCATACTCTCCTGGTCGTAAATAAATTAAAAATAAAGATAAATCTTGCACACATCATTAAATCAATAATCATGCATAATTCTAGATATTCAAATAATACAAACATCACATATTCAGCATTAAAATTCAAATAATACTAGAGAGTAGAGTAATCACTTCCACCTCAGTAGTATTTCTCTGAATTCTTGCTATATTATCTCAACTTGTTTTGAGGCTTTGATCAACAGTCTTTGGGATCTACGTATCGGAAATGTGATTTAATTGATGTCCATGAACAATACCGTATAAATGAACAGTGTCAAACATTACCGTATATATGAACAGTACCGTATAAATGAACAGTAAACTACATATGTGTACTGAAATAAACAGCAATATCTCCCAACTTAAATAAAGATTAGAGCAGAGTGATTATACCTGCTCTGATCAGAACCACCTTCTTATTGCTTCAAAAGAGGCACCCAATAGTAGAACTTTACTACTACTATGCAGAAACTGGGATTTTCCCCTTCCTACTACTATATTTGTTGTCTAAAACAGTTGAAGAACAAGAGAAGAGAATAGAGTAAGCAAGGAAATTCTTTCTTTCTTGTTAGAATGAATTTTCAGAATGAGGGGGGGTTTATATAGAATTTTTTGACAGAAAAAGACAAAATCGTACAGTTGAAAATAGTTGTTACTGTGGCTATAGTACCTGTTACTGTAGTTACAGTAA
The DNA here is from genome assembly GCA_030144865.1 of Tinospora cordifolia. Taxonomy (NCBI): domain Eukaryota; kingdom Viridiplantae; phylum Streptophyta; class Magnoliopsida; order Ranunculales; family Menispermaceae; genus Tinospora; species Tinospora cordifolia. Next base: position 1,249 of record JAJIYU010018748.1, read on the forward strand.
CCCCGCCGAAAGTTATTTTGTCTGTCGACAAAATAGTAACCGTATTTGTGTACAATAATCATATATTTGAATAGTAATAATAAATTTCAAAATTTTTTTTAATTTTTTTTTAAATTTTGAGTATTATAACATCAAAATTTATAGGTATTACATAATCCTTCTTGTTTCTTATAAATTTTGAGATGGCGAGGTGGGTGGCTCTATAAGTGTTTTTCAGTTTAATCTCTGATTGTTTTCATTTTATTATGTTGTCCTCGTGTTTTTGGGTATGTTTTCTCTAACATGCATGTATTAGATTTTTTTTCTCGGCAAAATAAAATAAAAAGGCGGCGTGATGAGTGGTCAAGACCTCCATTACTTCAATAACATACACCACTGAAGTCTATTTTGCGGGCCTCGCATTTGCCACTACAATCTCTCTACCACCATTATACCGAAAGGTCTGACAGTCTAGTCTTTAGCTTTAAATGTTTTGTGAGCGTCAGTTGTCATTTTTCTACCGACGCTTTGAATGACAGTCTGAAACATTGGTGCTCGTCATTAAATGCTTTTAACGAAAGTCTGACAGTCTGGCCCTACCCCCACACGTTAAATGATTTCAATGGAACATCGTTTGACACTTTCTTCTACCCTCTGATTGGATGTATGATTAATGGTTATACTTTATTAGAATTCATTAAACTCTCCTTATTAATTTATTTTGTATAATAATTCACCGTTACATTAATTTATTAAATATATTAATTATAATATTTTATTTATAAAATTTTTTAAATAATAATTATTAATATTTATATTAAAATAACATTTTTTTAATTTATATAAATAATTATATTTATATAATTATTTATTTAAAATATTAATTTTTAAATTATTTATTTAAATATTTACTTAAAAATATTATTAAAATCTTTTAAAAATTTATTTATTTATTTTAAAGATCTTATACATTAATAATATCTATATATAATTATTTATATTTATCAAAAATTAAAAAAAAACATTTTTAATTAAATATATATAAATTTAAATGTATTTATTAATTTTAATTATTTACAATAATTATTTTTTAACTTTATATAAATAAAGTTATTTATATATATAATTATTTATTTATTTATTTAAAAAAATTATAATATATTATATATTATACTTTTTTTAAATAAATAAATAAATATATATATATATATATAAATTTGTAGCGTATTAAATACTCTGTAAACTTTTAAATGAAAAGATGATGCTAAATATTCGGCGCAGATAGAGCTCTCAACGCTTTTTTTTATTTAGACACCTGAAATTGGTGATCAATTGATAAAAATAAATAAATAAATAAATTATTTATTTAAAATTATTATTAAGATTTTTAAAAAATATATTTATTTATTTTAAAGATCTTATATATTAATAATATATATATATATATATAATTATTTATATTTATCAAAAATTAAAAAAATACATTTTTTAATTATATATAAATTTAAATGTATTTATTAATTTTAATTATTTAAAATAATTAAAATTATTTTTTAACTTTATATAAATAAAGTTATATATATATTATGTGAAAAAATAAAAAATAAAACTCTGTAACGTATTTAAAAACTCTGCAAACTTTTAAATGAAAAGATGATGTTAAATAACCGTTGCAGACCGAGTACTCAACCCTTCTTTTATTAGCTAGATGCCCAGGAACCAATATTCAATTGACCAAAAAGTTGTCACTGAAATCATTCAATAGGTCTATTGACAAAAAAAAAAAAAAAGAAACATTCAATAAGCTTTCGACTTACAACTTATAAATACCTATGGATGTTGAGGACAAATAATTCTGATAATAATTCCACACGCTTTTCCTGATAATCTTAGTCTATAGAATAATTCTGTCTTTGCTACACAGTTACCCCGAATTTTCTATAGAATAAATTTATTTCGTGATAATCTTTATGTTATTTTTAAGGTATTACCCCGAAATTTCTATAGAATAATTTTATAGACTTTTATATTTTATAGAATTTTCCTGATAGTTTTTATCTTATTGCTGAGGTATTACTCCAAAATTTTTATAGAATAATTTTATGAACTTTTTCTGATAATCTTTATCTTATTTTTGAGGTATTACCCGAAAATTTCTATAAAATAATTCTATGACTTTTTTATTCTAGACTTTTCCTGATAATCTTTATCTCATTGCTGAGGTATTACCCCAAAATTTTTATAAAATAAATTTATGAACTTTTTCTGATCATCTTTATCTTATTTCTGGGGTATTACCCCGAAATTTCAATATTAGAATCATTTTGAAAATAGGATTTTTAGGTGGCTTTAGACATCTTAGCAACGTTGCTTTGGTCATGCATTCTGTGAAAGGAATCAATGTACGGATGCTCCTGCTAAAAGAGAGAGAGAGAGCATGAACAGAATGTGAGCATGACATGCAATAATGGCAAGCCAGTGCGGTTTTTCTTTTCTAAATGAAAGTGAGGCGAATCTCCAACTTTATAAAAAGTGAAAGATACGCTATCTAAATAATAAATATATAACAAAATAACTAAAATTTAAATAGTCTCTTAATATAGCTTAGTTCTCTTAATTTAAATAGTCTCTTGAGAAAAATAATAAATAAAAATCAATAATGTAAAAAATTTAAATTATTTATTATATGACTATTCCTATCAGGTGAATGCTGTGTACGTATGTTTTCATATTTCATGTTTTAAATTTTACCCAAGGCTTTGTTCAATTGCATAAAAAAAGCTTTATAATTTTTTTTTTAAAAAAGTTTTCTTATGCATGTTTGTCATATATAAAAAAATTAACTTTTTTCGATAATTTACTACATTTTATACATCCAATCTTAGATTTTTTTTTTTGTCCTTAAAAAAAATCTCATTTTCTTATCTATTAAAAAATAATGAAAAAGCAATAAAATTGTCAAATTAATAAATTTTAAGTTACTGAAAGGAAGTGTATTTTTTTCCTAAAAAATCTCTTAACTTTTTTTATTTTTCATTAAATCAAATAGAGACTTGAATTAAAAGGGTAAAGAAAATAATATTGCTAAAAAAACAAAATTAGAATTGTGGAGCTATTACAAGAGACAAAATATTCAATCATAGCCCTTGATAATTTGATATTGTTGTAATTATGTACGTATAGAGCCAATTATCTGAATCACCTTCTCATGAACAGTCTCCAACCTTTAGCTATGTGAGGATTTGACAGTATATGGAAGGGGAGAGCGATGAACCCCACCTCTCCTTCTTTCTTTTGCATTGTGATGGATATGTTAAATTAGAAATGGAAATGAAGCTGCCTGTTTTGACAAATATCTGAAAGTGTCGGCAAGAGCGACGGCTGCTGCATAGTCGATCTTAGATTCCTCCTGTGTCGCCTTCTTCACCATTAATAATTATATTATAATTTTTCTGGGTTTGCCATTAAAAGGGTTACGAAGCTATCTTTATAAAAAGAAGATCAAAAAAGGGTGCGAAGGACCATAATACTATGAGCACATTTTTTTTTTTTTTTTTTTTTTTACCTATTACAAAGTTAAAACTAAGGGTGTGTTTGATTACAAAATTTTTTATTTTAAAATATTATTTTTTAAAAAATTATTGTCAATTTTTTTTTAGTTGGATATAAAAAAATTTTAATAAAATAACTTTCCTGCAGGAGTGTGCCATAAGGAAAAATAAAGGTGTAGTACTTCTTCTACTTTATTAATCTTATATTTAGTCCTAATGATATAATATAAAAATTAAATTGGGTTCACATGGACATCCATCCTTTTTTTTTAAGATTTTGATAAAAAAATATTATTATTATTATTATTTAATGTTTTTGCTCTTGTTTTTCTTCATTATTTGTTCTTTTTTGAATTCATTTTTAAACAAATTTTATAATTATCATTTATAGTATCAAATATTATATTGCTTAATTTTTAATTTTATTATATTTAATTAACATTATTTCACTTTATTTTTAAAAAAATAACTTAATTCTATCACCCCGTAACAAACGGAGAGATAATATGACAGCTTTTAAATATTAGTAATCTCACTTATCATTTTCATAAAAAGTGAACCCCAGCTGCTTAGAACAGCCGTGAAGGTATCTCCCTGCCCCACATGTATAATACATACTTTTATTAAAAGAGATAGAGAGAGATTAAAAAGTTAGTAGTATTAAAATGACTATTTGTTTATCTTTTGCATACCATTTAAGTATTTTTCTTTAAAAGCTGCCCTTGCACCCCAACAGCCAAATGCCTTGTGTCTTCTTTGTATTTTAACCCCATGAGGCTAAAATCATTTAAAATTGTTTAACTCTAATTATTTTACTTATACTTAGTAAACAAAAATAATTTTAATTATTTTATTAATATTTTATTCTAAAATTTATAAAATTGCCTAAAGTGTTACATATATATTATGCATCTACTTATTATTTACTTTTGTTTGAATAACAGAAAAAATTGTGAGTTTATTTGAGGAATCAGGAGCCACTAAATTCTTGTTAACTAAATAGTTGATAAATGAACTCAAGCTACAGAAAGAAAAAAAAAAGAAAGAATAAATTAGCTTCAAAAAATAAATCAAAATAAAATACATTCAAAATAATAATTTTAGCAAAAAAATAAATAAATTTAGCACCCAAAAAAGAGAATAAAATAATATAATAGTTTTAACACAAAAAAAATAACAAAACTAAAAAAATTTCTTCAAAAGAGTATTTTTAAAAAATAGAATATTACTTATTTAAGAAAATAAATATATTAATTTATTTATTGTTTTTAAAATTTTTATAGTTGTAATCTTTCATATCTTATTTTCTAAACAAATTAAAAACCGAAAAAAAAATTGACACCTCCTCAATAATTCATGTTATATTATATCAAGTTTAATTATGTGACACAAAGGATGCGTATCATCATAATATTAATATAATGATACAACATTTTCTCAAAATTTATTTTAATTTTGGATTCAACATGCTCTTAATTATAACTTTTTATTAAAAAAAATGTCATTAAACACTAAATGTCATAATGTATAATGTAACACTTCTTTTTGAAGTCAGGGATATTGATCATAGAGGTAATTATGTAAATAATACAATACATCAAGACGAAGGAATATTCTTCATAAGATAAATGTCTATATGAACTCCAAATTCTTGAAGGATATACAGTTTTTTACCTAAATACAAGCTGCAGTATTTTGCTTCCAAGAGTAAACAATTAGGGTTCTTATTTCGGGATCCATTTATTTTAGATGGGATTGAATCTTCTTCCTTCTTATGAATTTTAGGATGTTCAGTTCCGATGGGTGGTTTAAAGTTGATTTTTCAGTTTTATCTCCAATTGTTTTCGGTTTATTAATTTGTGGTAGCCATACTCGTTTTTTATTTTTATTTCTTTGATTTTATGCATATAAGTTATGTTATCCTCAAGTTTTTGGGTATGTTCTCTTTAACGTACCCTACAGACCCTTTAATAATAGTCGGAAGCACTAAGCGCTGGTGAATGTCATTTGTCATTTTCTTATTATTAACCCTTTGAATGACAATGGTGCAGCTCATTAAATGCTTTCAATGAAAGTCTGACAGTCTGGTCCTACTTCAATGGAACGTTAGTTGTCAAATTTTTTAACCCTCACATTCAAATCTTATAAGTATTTAGAAGTATGTTTCCAAATCTATACACTTTTCCTGATAATCTTTATCTTATTTCTCAGGTATTACCCCAAAATTTTTATAAAATAATTTTATAAACAAAAAGAATGGGCTGCAACTGGTTGTTGATAAAAAAAAAACTTCACTAGGGTTATTTTGGAAACAGATTTTAAGGTGGTTTTAGACATCTTAGAAGCTGCAGATGTAACTCTTCACCCTCTAACAAATCTTATTAAGGATATTAATTTTCTCACAAGAAGATCTTAATAGCTTTGCTTTTGTCGTACTCTTTGTGAAGAAAATCAGTGTGGGAATGCTTTTGCTAATAAAGTTTTTTTTTTTTTTTTTTTCAAATAGCCACTATATTTTAAGCCCCTCCTAAGTGATAACAAAGAATAATGTTTATTAGGGTTGCAAAAAAGAAGAAATCTAACAATGTCATCACTTGGCTTATATAGCCTTACATACAAATGTAAATTGCCTAAATTATCTATGTACTATAAATATAATATTCTAATATCTTATTCTAATATCTCCCCTCAAACTTAAGATGGTAAAGTAGAAACTATCTTGAGTTTGCCAACGAAATCTCGATGTCGACCGTCAATAGAAACAAATGCGTGAAGAATGGCCTGCAAATAACATAGAATAGCAACAAGTGGCGTAGGACAGCCTGCAAATAGCATAGAAGAGCCCACAAGTGACGTAGAAGAGTCTGCCAATGACATAGAGAAGCGCCTGCAAATGACTTCTAAAAGCCTTCAAATGGCATAAAAGCCTGCAAGAAGAAAAGAGAAGAACTGCAATGTGATGAGCTAAAGAAAAAGGGTACAATTTCTAGCTCCACCACAATTTCAAAGAAGCTAAGAGGAAGGTTAAGAGGAAGAACGCAAACGTCCAAAAGAGGAGAAGCCCAAAGGTGTTTGTGAATCATCTAGTTTGCCAGAAGAGAAAGAAGCAACTTCAAATGAATCAATTGAAGAACAAGAGGAAGAGAAAGGAAGTGAAGTCCCACAAGAAGGTGTAGGACACAGAACATCACACAAATTTTCTTCTGCCCAATCACATTGCAAACAGGGGCACGGTGCAAACAGTGGGCAAACAATGTAGCGACACGAGCAAGCAAGACGAACAGCAGCGCGCACGGTGCAAACAGGGGCACGGTGCAAACAATGATCATCAGTCACATAGTTCCGGCACGGGTACGGTGCAGAAGCAGACAAGCAACAGTGCACACAATAATAAATGAAACAGCAACCAGCAAGAGGAGGCGAGCAACAACGGTGCAGAAGCAGTACCGAAATGAACCAGCAAGCAGAGAGGGAAAACAGAAATGCAGCAACAAGCACCGAAACAGCAAGCACGAAATAGCAAGCACCGAAACAGAAATGCAGCAGAAACCAGGCAACAATAAAAAAAGAAAACAGAAATGCAGCGGTGTGGGAGATGATACCAAGAGCCAGAACCAGAAATGCAACGGTGGCCGAACAAGAACAGAGAAAAAAAATTGCAGAGATTGCAGAAATTGTAGACGTCGCAGAACCAAAAGGAAAACAGAGGAATCGCAGGGGCTAACAAATCAAACAGAAGGAGACCAAATCTGATGCTTCGTCGTGGGGCAAACAGAAGAGAAAGAAGACAGTAACAAAAAAAAAAGGAGACACCACGATGCAATCGGAGAAGATAACACGGCAGCAGATCACTAAGACAGAAGAAACAAATACGAGTGGTAAGATGCAGAGATTCTACTGTTCATCATGAACAGTAGCAGCAAATGATCAGCAACCAAACAGAGTGGTGATCCCAAGCCATCGTGATACAGCCGCCGTATTGGCTCTGATACCATGATAACAAAGAATAATGTTTATTAGGGTTGCAAAAAAGAAGAAATCTAACAATGTCATCACTTGGCTTATATAGCCTTACATACAAATGTAAATTGCCTAAATTATCTATGTACTATAAATATAATATTCTAATATCTTATTCTAATACTAAGATCCTTCCTCTGTTGGTAGCAGATGCTACTGTTATTTCTTTCCCAAGGTCTTATTGTCTTGCTCTTTCTCTTGTATTCATGTTTAAACGTTATAAATCACTTGGGTTACAAAAAGAGAAGCATCCATGATTAGAGATTGAAACCAATTGAGAAATAATCAATCCTGTTAGTGTATCACTATTATTTTTGAAAGTTGAAATCCCCTTGAAGCCATCCAGTTCATAAGAATTTGTCGTAAAATTTCAATATGAGAAACTCATTGACCGAATTAGAACCACGGAAAGCTTCCTTGAGCAAATAGATACTTCACATGAAATGCATTAAGTTAGCCAAAACTCAACCACTTTCTACTATTAAATGAAGAAGTTTTAAAGCATGACAATTGCTTGTTTCCAGACTTTAGAGTTCACAAAATCAGACCTTTTAGTTGGATTCATAATTAGGAAAAATTGAAATAATATACGTTTATTTTACAATATTTTTAGAAGTGGAATGTGTCAAATTAAAAAAAGTTTGGGTTATTTCAAAGAATAAAAAAATTTACATAAAATTGATAGATGTTTGTTTATTTTAATTAAAAATGCTGTGATTTTATACTAATTTGATAAAACTCAATAAAATCAAAGGAAATTCATGAATTAAGTAATTGTGCCTTATTTCATTGACAAAGAAAAACAAAGAGAATTACTAATACTTGTACGTTACAATTTATCTTATCAACCAATATAATCATACAAAGGAAGTGGTAATTTTAGCAAGATAACAAATTATATAATCTTTTGAGATATTTTTTTATGAAAAGAAGAAGAAATGAGGCAAGGAAAGGGTAAAGTAAAGAAAAGAATAAAAATATCAATGAGTTGTTGGTTTGGTGATCCGCTAATCGTTTGCTTAAGTGAGGTAGGGATTTCGAGTTTCATGAATGCAACAGCCCTCGTAAGGAGGTCTAACCCCAAAAATGGGAGCAACCACGGGCCAAATGAGGATTAGTTTTGAGGTGCGCATTAAACTATCAGGGGAATACCTCATGGGGAACCAAAAAACAAAAAACAAAAGAAAAGAACAAAACAAAAAAATAAAGAACAAAAAACTCTATAATACATTATAAGACCTTGCAAACTTTTTTTTTTTTTGGTTCATTTTAAAATCTCATATGAAAGTTGAAAAAACAATACATCTTATCATAAGTTGTGTCGGGACCCCTTCCCTAGGATGAAGGGTGAACCGACCGGCACAATGTCCCAACAAGCCCGCTCGCAAGCCGAGCTTGCCAAGACACTGTTAAGCCTCAACATACGATACTACACTACACACTTTCAGAGTAATCTCAAGGAAGGCAAAAGAAACTTATTATACAAACACCAATAAGAACTTCATATGTCCAAAACGGGTCATTACAACATATGTAGCAACGGGGGAGACTGTTCATTATATACAGGCTATCATTACTCCTATACATAGGTCTTAACCCTCAAAACACAATAACAGAAAAGAGAATACAAGGAAGTCCTACCAAAAAGAGTAAGAGAGGGTAGTCCTACGCGATGACCACTCCCTTGCCCTTATCCGCGGCTGAAGAACCTGAAATGTTAGAGTAGTGAGCCTAATTGTCCATGGCGGCTCAGTGAGTAATGCAGTCTAATTCAAACTTAAAACAAGTATTTCACAGTTAAAACATGTGCCATGAATGCATGAACAATAACATTATGCAAGTGAATGCAACAGTAAACACTATTTAAATTCATAATGCAGTCGTGCACCTTCGTTAAAAGCAGTTTAATAATGAAAACATTCACCGAGGCTCGCAAGCTCTCCGAGGCGACTAAAAATCACTCGAGCGGGTTGCAGACGGTTAGGCGCATCGTGTCGGCTTCGATTCGGTCTTATTGTCGTTACCATCATTGTAACGACCAACCAAGTCTTATTGTCGTTGCCTTATAGTGACAGCCCAATTAGGTCTTATTGTCGTTGCCATCATCGTAGGCCCACAGAACCCCCTGGCGGGCACTCTGTGCTAGGTGGTCACCTCTCGGGGTCGTGTAAGAGACCGACACAACTCATCCTAATCCTGTACTCTCAGACCTCGAGACTCGGTGCACTTCTCATTTAAAACCCATTTAAAAGAATGCAAGTTCATCACAATATGTAATCCATTTCCATAATGCACAGAATAACAAG
>JAJIYU010018749.1:0-11068 GCA_030144865.1 Tinospora cordifolia
AGTCATGGCTTTAAATTCACCTCAACATCAAATTCAGTATCTTTTAACGATTTTGTGCCATGTTTGCTTACAAATGTTAGGTAAGAGCTTCATAAAGTTGAAAAGAAATCAACATAATATTTACAAATTCGATATGATATTTACTTAGGGTGTGTTCCATATATAGAAGAAGATACAATAGAATTACTCTTATATATAATATATGATAAAATAAAATTGAATTTGATTGAGAGAAAATAAAATAATATGAGATAAAATAATATCACAAGTTTAATAGTCATTGCTTTATCTTACAATCATGAGATAAGTTATGAGTTCGAGATTAATTTTAATCTTATCTTGTTGTAATCAAACATAAGATTTAATTAAAATTACTTCAATCTTATCCCAATGTTGTGTATCCAACAACCCCTTATAGTTTAAAGATTTAAAATAATATATATTTTTTCAGTTTACAAAAAGAAAGGGCAAAAGGGCTCCCCAGTCCTCATTTACTATATGACTTTGTGATGAATACCTCTTCCTTTCCTTTGCTTATGAGCTTGAAAGTTTCCGTTGCATACAGTGTAACATTTGCAGCTTTTTGAGGAGTGATTTCATATCTATTGAATGTTTTAAGATTCCGTTGAGCTTCATATAGGACTCATGGGGCCTTGGAGGGCCTTTGAGCTCATTTCACTCGATAGTGTTATTCTCGTTTAGGAACTGTTTTACGACGTGGGACATTGTTATGGTTGACATTCAGATCTATAATAAGCTTTTAGGCATCCGTTAGCTCCACGTGGGGCCTTTAAGCTCATATGGAGTCTTTCGAACTTATTAAAAGGATATAATGAGATGAGTTAAAATTTGATTTAAGAAATAAAAAAAAATAAAAAATAAGAAAAAAATATTTTTTAGGTAGAATAATTGAGTGGGCTTGAATTATTTTTATTTGATCCTATGTATTTCCAAACATTATATTAAAATAAAAAACTATCATATCTTATCCTAATTTTCTTACCAAAAACTGAAACTATATAAGTTGAAGTATATTTTGTAATATAATATTAATAATTAAATGTAAGAGTTCTCATCAAATTATAAATAAATAATTTAAGCTAATAATATTTTGCATCAAGAGAAATAATACTTTGGGATAAAGTTTTTGAACATCTCTAGATTATATTATTAGTATCATAATTAAATATTTTTTAACTTTCTATCACGAGAAATAATATTTTTAACATATAAACAACGAAATGCATCTTTAGTTATGAGAAGGTCTTGACATTTTTTAATATTCATTTTTTTCAATTGTATTTTTATAATTTGTTCGTATTTGTTTTTTGGTAGTGTTGTGATTGGCGAGGCCATCTCTTGTCATTTAAGACAGTTGTTTATTTTTCTTATGATCCAATGACTCTACCATCATAATGAAGTTCAAAAAGGTGTATAACGAGAGTTAAAGAGTTTCTTCATCATTTTTTTTTAATAAAAAAATATAATTTTTAATTTATAAAAATATTTTATTTTTAAATAATGACAAAAGTACTATTATATGAATTCTTATTTATTTATTTATTTTTTCTTTCCGTAATAATAAACCAAAATGAGCCTAAATAACCTGTCAAAGTTTGGTAAGTACTCCACGTGCTAACAATAAAAACGAGAACTAGGTTGAACCCCAAACTTGAAAAACCGGAATCCAGTAACCAGGATTTGTTATCCAAAACACGATTAGTGGGTCCGTAGAAGACAAGTCCTCCTTGAGGCTTAACGGAATACCATAGTAATATACAGTAAAACCCATTTCCGTCCCTTACTGCTCCTTCTTTCTCTCACATTTCACATTTTCTCATTTTATTTTTTCTTTCTTCTTCATCCTCTCTCTTTCACAACCTTCAATCCAAACCCTAACCTTCTAACCTCCGCGTCGATCTCAAATCAAAATACACGAACTTGCCTCGGCAATTCAACTTTCTAATTCCTTTTCTAATTTCTTTTTGTTCCTCGCAGATCAGGCATTTCTTTTCCGTAGGGTTTCATTTTCAAAAGTTATTCCCGACTTCTGTCGTTAGATTGTATATGGTTTTTTTCTCTGTGTTTTTGTTTTTCTTTTTTAATAGGGCTGCAATTGATATTGATGGAACCCTAAACTGTGGCATTTCGTTTCCTTTCCGATTCGTCGACATTGAAGTAATTGGATAGTATCGGAAACATTGTTCCATTTTATTCATTTCACCAAGGGCTTCCTGTCTTCAGTTAGGGTTTGACCATTTGGTTGATGATATTTGTTCTTTTTTTAAAATTTTGATGTTTGTTTCTCTCCGTCGTTTTTTTCTCTTTTCCTTTTTAGTTTTTTGTCTTCCTTGATTATTAGGTCTTTTTTTTTTTTTTTTTTGCTACTATTGATCCGAGGGTATAGGTGGAATGGTGGCTGATTTTGTTTGGTTTAAGTTTCTGTGATAAGTTAGGGCTACGTTTAAGAGTTTCAGTTGTTTCAGGATTTGGGTTGAAGATGAAGCAGGGCCCTTACAAGGTGGTTCTCTATCGTTCCTATATTTCGAAACTTCTTCTGAATATCCGAGGTTCAATGATATTGAAGCTAGTAATTGATCGTAAGTTGTATTGGTAATTGAATTTTGAGGACTTGGGAAAAGCTGCGGCTTCTTCTCTACCTGAGGATTGGGATAAAGTTAATTTACTTTGTTGGGACATCTTTTTCTAGAAAAGAGAGGGTGTTTAAGGACGGCGCTAGTTAGCTAAGGAATATACTTGCATGGGCAATCATGAGGGCTGGTCACAGCCCAGTGGCCTTGTGCCCAATGGTCTCCTGCCCAATGAAGTTGCTTCTGTGACTCGAGTGCTTGATGCAGACAGGTGGTTGGAAGCTGAGGAGAGAACCGCAGAACTCATTTCTTGCATCCAACCAAACCAACCGTCAGAAGAACTTAGAAATGCTGTTGCAGATTATGTGCAACGACTCATCACAAAGTGTTTTTCATGCGAAGTGAGTGATTGGCTCTCATTTTGGTCAAGTTAAAAATTAATATCTATTTGCTAGTTAATTGATAATGAAGCTTTATACTGGTAGAGTTGTCAGCATGCAGTTTCAATTTTGGAATGTTTGTACTTACAACTGATTGATGTTATATAAATTGACAGGTATCAGGAACAACAATTTATTGTTGCACCTGCTATGATAACACTTTATTATTTTAAAATCAATTTGCCAGAGTCCCATTAAGATATCTCTTAGTACAACGGACAGTGCCTAAGGCTGAGGCCCCTTTTGATTATTTATTTATTTATTTACATGAGCAATCTCGGAATACATGGAAACAAAATTGCTTTGAGTACCGTTCATTATCTGATTCAGTATGGCGTCCCTGAAGCAGGATTAAGGAGAGGATAAAGTAGGTTTGAAGGGCATTTTGCTATTTCAATCACATTGAGTGTGGGTGTCACATCAAAGTGGCATGCCTTTTAGCATCCATTTTGAGTTACAGTGGACATATACTGCTCGGCTTTGGACCTAGATGTAGATGTTTGGATTTGTTTATCTTGAAGCATATGGACTGTGTCTTGATGTGGAATTGAGCCATTTGTTTCATGTATATTTATTTGAGGATTGGAGTGGCATTTTTTTTTAATGCCAGATTAGTGAGTGTTCTTTAGTGCTTTTATCTGTTTTGTGTCACGTATGGTTATTGGAGTTGGGACTTCAGTAATGCCTCCTTGAGGTCGAAGAAGCATGCATGGAAATTACTGCCTTTTTCCAAGCTTTTCCAGAATGGTTTTTTTTGATGGGAGGGATTAGAATCTGCGTTTTTTTACTTTTCAAAGAGAGTTTTGTTCAATAATTGTCTGAATTAAGTTTACACGTTGAAAAGTTGGAAGAGATTGCCATTTTCCTTGGGATTTTCTTTTTTTTTTTTCTTTTTTTTTAAACGATGATTGCCAAGTAAGAGTTTGGACACATATTGTAAATTCCTTTTGGTGCTTAATTTGGGAAGAATGGCCTATTAACAACCCACAATAATAATAGTGACTTATGAAGGCATTGCATGTGGAGAAGAATAATTAAGAAAAATATTGTATTTGTTATTAATGAGTTGACTTTTGATTGATCTCAGTGCAAGAAGCAGATTTATGTAGTTGATTCAGTATAATTGAGAGAAAATTGGTTGAGTTGAGATAGCTATTGTAGATTTCAATTAAGTTGATCTTAAGTTTCCAATGAAGATGAGAACGCTATATTCCAACACCTTGTAAACTTTGAAAAAGTGACAACAACTTTATTTTGTGGGTGGAATGTAACCTAATGATCAAAGAAGATTTACATTTAGGCCATATTGAAGTGTTATTCATATTGGGTAGTATCTAAACTAAACAAATCCTTCCTTTTAAAGCTTTAGGTACCGTTTGGCACAATTTTCTTGTAAGTGCTTATAAAATACGACCTTCATGAAAAGTTGGTTTTGCCTTTCTTCTAGAAAAAGCCAAAAGAATTCTTTTTATTAGAGTTTGGCCCAATAACACTTTGCAAAAGCCGAGTTGAACAGGACGTTTATAGCTTGTGTTTGAACATCTATATTTTGGTGGGATCTGTGATTGTTGAGAGAACATTTTGAAGAAGAGGACTTTTTTGGGGCTGAATGCGGATAGTTGGTGATTTGCTCTTGATGTTGAGGCTTCCTGTTCTTAATATTAAGATATTCTCAAATAGTATTCTGTCATGGTTTTTATATAGCTCTATAAATCTCTATATTCTAAAGCATCTTTAGTCCTTCAATCCTAAAGATATACAAAGCTTAGGACAATGATTTCATTGTTCTAGATGGGACCTTCATCTTTGTTTCTGTCCTTTATATTGATAGGGTCTATATTGTTGATGAAGGAAAGAATGTTAGCAGACTGATCTTGATGGGAATAAGTAGAAAAGATTGCATCTATCTAGGAATGCTAGGAGACCATATTGTTTTTGGAAATCAAATTGGACTAGACACATTAATGAAGCTCCATTTCTTTTCATGTCTCATTCGCCACACATTTGATGCATGCTTCTGTTATTGTAGGCATTTTAGAGAATTCTATTTCTGATCTCAAGATACCTGCACAAAGGAGATCAGCTTACCTTGTCAATGTTTACTAATTGCTATATTAATGAAAGCATCATGTGTGGATGCGAAAGGTCAATTGTTATAGAAAATTGGTGGCTTGATCCAGTGTTGTCAAGGCGTTGCCTAGGCGCCGCCTAGGCGTTCAGGCCCTCTCAACGCCTAAGCCACCGCCTAGGCGCTAGGAGGGCTTCTCTGTAAATTTTAAAAAAATAGGAGGACTTTTAATTAATTAATTAATTTTTTAATTTTAACCTAAATCTAATAACTCTGTTCTCAAACCTCTTAAAGTCAAACGACTCGAACCAACTCCAATGATCATCTCTGAGACTCCGGCGATCATCTCCGACACTCCGGCAAGCAACTCCGACGCCTTTTTCAGTGAGCGACTCCGACGACTCTTTGCATCTCACTGTGCGTGCCTCTCCCTTTCTCTCTCTGCTCTCTTTCTGCGTCTCTCCAGCTCTCTTTGCTATGTCTCTCTCTCTTTTTGCATCTCTCCCTCTGTGTCTTTCTACGTCCCTCCTTCTCTCTCTCTACTCTCTTATCTCTAACTTTCTACAGTTCTCTTCTCTCTCTCTATCTAGGTCTCTTTTCTGTCTCTCTCTATTTACGTCTCTCTTCTATCTCTTTACGTATCTCTCTCTCTCTCTCTCTCTCTCACTTGTGCGTGCAAAATTAGCTTTTCTTTTTTGAATGTTATGAATATGAAGTATGTGAACTTATGATGATCATGATTTTATCATAATGTATTATCTAATATGTCATTATTTATAATTTTATAATTTATATATCATTAATTAATTAGATGTAAAATATAAATAAATAAAATTATAAAAAAAGTATTAAACAATTTTTTAGAATATATATATATATATATATATTGGGTAAGAGACCAATAAATAAATAAATAATTCTTCAGGGATCTTTAAATAATTATTTTAAGGACCTAGTCCTCGCCTAGGCCCCGCCTCGCTTTATTGAGGCTTACCGTCTTAAACCGCCTTACCGCCTTGACAACACTGGCTTGATCACATCATAGCCTCAGTTACTGTTGTCAATGTACGAGGGCAATTTGACCTATATAGATGAGGACCTTGTTAGGTAATCCGAAGTGAACAGAATGTATTTATTCATAGTACTTAATGCAAATTAATTAGTAATTATTTATGTGCCGTAAGAAAGTGATAATGGATGTTCACAGACAAGAATTTAAGAATCACTTTAATTGAAATGTAACATGAAATGAAAATAGCTGATTACTCATTACTCGTTGTCATTGATTTCACTATGGAAAAAATGTGGGGGTTATATATAAAAAAATCTTCCCATGCATTTTATCTTTTAACAAGTAAACTATGTAGTATTTTTAATTCGTAATTATTTGCTCAATGGAACACCAAAGTAAGCCATTTAGGGTTAGCAAATTGTAGTAAAAAGAGAAGGAACTAATTATGGATTTTTAGCTTCAAGTTTGGAAAGAAGAGAATATCTAACAAATGAAGATGAACAACTTTTGCTTCATTCTTATCCTAGACCTCATTCTAAATTAAAATAATTTTTTTAAATTAGTACGAACTTCTTCACTACTACCCATTTGCAGTTTATTAAGGTGCTGTCGTGCCTTGACTTTAGTAATTTGGATTTTAGATATCTCAGTAATTGGTGCATTGTAAAGTTTTGGAATATATGTAGTTTGGAGGTGCAAGCAGAAATTTCTTCATTTGTCTTATCAACCTAGTCTCAGACACATAGAATAAGGTAACCTTGAAAGTCATTGGAGATGATAAATGTTTGTGTCTCGTTATAGGTGCGCTCTGATGCTTTAAGGCAAACTTAGCTTTTTTAGATGGACTAAAAATCACATTTTAAGGACTCTTTTTATAATAGTAGTTAGTAAGTTGTGGATGAATCACTTTTTCTGTTTGCTTCTTGGATTAGCTGCAGGAAGCTATTCCTAAGTTATAGCTTGGGTGATTGGTTGTTTAACTGGAACACCAATACTTGAAGGTTTTTGTTGTCCCATTGGGGCTTCTTGTCTCAATCTATTTTTTATGTAGCATATTACTTGTCAAAAAAAGGGGATGAGGGATGAAAATTCATGGATTGCTCTTTTGCTGATTTCTAAAGTTTGATTACTTTCAGTTCCATTTCCTATAAATTTGGAACTTTTTCTTCCTTTTTGATTGTCTGTTACAGATCTTTGCCCAGCATGTGCCTTTGTCTCCATGTGGTAAGGCTGAAGAGTTTCCATAGGATTAGACATTAGAGATTATGGTTAGTGCGATATTCTCTCCTCATCCTTACATTTTATATGAATTTTTATTTTGTCTATCTCTTTCTATATCTAATCAGTTCCAAGTAAGGTAATCGGGATCTAGATCTGTATCATTGGATGATGTGATCTTAAGGTAAAATGAACCAGATTATTAAGGGACCGTAAAATTACTTCTTGTGCAGCTGAGTCACAATTCCAGTTGTAGGATTATTGGATTGCAATCTAGGTGCAATCACTCAAATTCTTTTTAAACTTTAAGTTAACGCTGTTTAATATATATATATATAAAGAAAACCTTAAATGTAAAGCCTCTTGATTAAAAAAAATTGAGGCGAAGAACCTCAAATTTGGTAATCCTAACACTTTCACTCACTTTCGTGGTTCTCATCCTTGATGATGCCGACTTTGACTTTGACAATTGAATCTAGCAAGTTATCCTTTTCATCTTTAGTAGCACAGTGGGATAGCACAACTATATATTTGAAACATAATTTTACAGATCTCTAGAATCTTATGTGTGACAATCTGATCCTACAATCCAAAATTTTAATGGCCCCTCACCAATCCTAGGTAGGATTTTGATCCTCACTACCTTGGTCCTAAATGGCACGTAGAATCACTCTTGTTGGAAAGCCTATGTTGGGAGATTGCACTTGTTGACAAGAAGTGAACTTTTACCTACTATTTTGGTTTGGCAGCATTAGGTTGATATTTGGATGAGGACTAGTAGTCTTTCTCTTAACATTTAGTTTTATTATTAATGTAATCATATTTGAATGTTACGAAGAGATGAGTTGTCGTCTAATTTTGCATTAGCATGATCATTGATGAAGCTATCTTCCCCATGAAATTCACTTATTTATATTGCATCACATCTAATTGTTTTGCGCATTTCTGGTATATAGCCTTACACTAGGTCTTTTAGCTGGGGAAATCCAATTTTGTGTGGGTGTAGTGATGTTGTTTGATAACTTGATATTAATATTTTAATCAGAAAACTTTTTGTTCAATTTTAAAGTGGAATTTCCAGTGTTTCTTAATCTCGTGACATGGAACATGGAGATCTATTTTCCAAGCATTATGACATGGTGTTATGTGTAGCTCTAATGGATACGTTAATTTGCTAGTGCTTTTGCATTAAAAGTAAATGTGTACAAATTTTCCTCTCTACCTGCAACCTCTAAAAAAATTAGAGCTTGGTAATTGTTTTTGGGTAAGTACTTCAACTTCTCTTCATCTGATAGGAGTCAACCAATAATCTTTGCAAAATTACACCTAAAATGGTGGCTTATCATATAAGATTTTAATCTCTAGTACAAATTGGTATCCATTTTAAAGCAGAAGCGGAGGGTAGATGGAGTTACTAAACAGGTAAAGAAATAAGAATATACTTGCTAGAATTGTTATTGGTGGCATTTGATGGACAAGAGAGACTGGAATTGGAACAATAGGAATGGGAGGACAGAGGACCAATCCTTGTGGCTGAGGATAAATGTTCTTTCCAAGTTAATGTTGAATGATTGCACAAGATTATTGTTACTACCTTAATATTCTCTATAGTGTGTAAAATGTTCATGATGGTGCTGATTACTACATTCTGTGATGATGTTACTACCTTAATATTCTCTATAGTGTGTAAAATGTTCATGATGGTGCTGATTACTACATTCTGTGCTGGAAACTTTTATCTGTTTCTGTTGAATAGAGTAGGTTTATTTTATTTGAGTTGTATTATGTGGAATATTGAACTAAGTTACCAGCTGTTTTAAATGTTTTATGACCCTAGAAACATGGAAGACTGATAAACTCCAAGTGCGGTTCACTTCTTTTATTTGATTTAAAAAAAAAAAATTGTGCGTTGGATATTTGATTCACCAATTAATAACTAATTCCTTGAAACTAAATAGCTAACCAAGAATTTAGCTGGCATAATGATCTCGTCAATTAAACCATTGTTCTTTTGACTTCAATTGATGTTAACCAACGGAGTAGTTGGCATATTGATCACGTTAATTTTACCGTTGTCCCATTGAGTTCATTTAATGTTCTGAAGTTCCTTAAGAGGTTTGCTTGTTTTATCTTCTAGTGCTGTGTTTTTATTGTTTTTTTTCAATCGTCTAAATACTTTGATATTTCTAATAATCATGGTTGTTTTTACTTCTTTAGGTGTTCACCTTTGGTTCCGTGCCTCTGAAAACCTACTTACCAGATGGAGACATTGATCTGACGGCTTTCAGTGAGAATCAAAACTTGAAGGATACCTGGGCTAATGAGGTTCGCAATATGCTTGAGAATGAAGAGAAGAGCGAAACTGCCGAATTCCGTGTGAAAGAGGTTCAATATATCCAAGCAGAAGTATGTCTTCTCATTTCCAGCATATTTTAATTTCTTTGTCTCTTTCGCTTTACTAATTGCTAAGATGCTTACCTTAGAATTTGCATGTAATCCTTTTTTGATTATTTCTATTTTCTGCAGAAGAAAAATTAGGCTGGAACATAAATAACCATGTAATTGCATCCTTTTTACAACGTCATGACCTTGCTTGTTAATTGCATTGTGCCATTTTGATTGTATAAAGTCATTTCAAATCTTTATTTCATCTTGGTATTTGCATAGATTTTAATAGAATTTATTATAACTCTTGAATTATATGCATTATGTGTTCTATCTTTTTTATTGGAGTAAAATTTAAGTACTTTAAATATAGATTATTAAAATACAAAATATAAAGTTGCAACATGATTCCTGAATTAAATTGTTAGACAGAATTGATGGCTCTTCCTAATCTCAGCCTGAGAGATTATTGTTAAGATTTTTAATGCAAGGTGTTGCCTGTATTTTTACATTCGACTATAATTGTATTAATGCAGCCTGAGGATTTCTTTTTTCTTTTTAATTTTTAATTAATTAATTAATTATTTTTGGTTTGGGGGTGGGGGCTGGATTGCGTTGGGCTGGAGCATTCACTCTTGGAACAAATGATTGTTTGTTTCAATGTGTCATAAGCTGATCCTAACACACTTGTGGCCAGCCATATTTATGATCTTGTTATATTTACAAGAATGCATAACTGCCAATGATAACCACATTCCATGAGTTCATGAGGTCCCACATGTAGATGAGGCAAGGTTTTGATTTTTTGGCTAGCGTGACAGTTCCATTGGGGTTCAATTTGGTTAGAAAATTAGCTAATTACTTGATTGTTGACTCTATAAACCTCTGTTTGCAGTAGAAGTTTATGCTTGCTTATCCAACAAGTCAAAGTCTTGCTTATTCTTATAGAGATTGCACCTCTATTATAATTAGAGGTAGAAAAAGAACAGAAGTATTTTATGAAAGGGTAATTTTTTTGTTATCATACTTTCCTAAGATTTCGCAAGATATTGTTAACAAACACCACCTAGGTCTTTCATATATGACCTTAAAAATGATGTGAATTTGCAATATGTTAGACCATCCTCCATTAATCTTAAATTTGAAATCCAGGTTTAATGCGGTAAGAAACTGAAAACTCTAGATGATCTACTGACCTATTTTCTTATGAGGCTGATCCCCTTGATCAATAACTCACTTTAAGGCATGGTATGAAAATTAGCCGAAGTTTGTCGAAATTAGCCGAATTAATTAGGTAATTTAGACAATCGAAACGAAATTCGCCTGTAATTATAAAATTACAAAATTTTATCGA
>JAJIYU010018750.1:0-11105 GCA_030144865.1 Tinospora cordifolia
TATATATATATATATATATATTTTGGGCGGTGTGCCCATCTTTTGTTTTGTTTATTTTTTAAAATTTTTTGTACACTATATTTTACTAATATAAATCATATCTATACACATATTTAATTCCTAATTTTTGCAATCCATATATTGCTAATTCTTTTTTAACCTATATCTATATAATATAAACTTGCTAATACTTCTATATTTTTATTTTTAGATTTTCTTTATATCTAAATTTCTTATTAATTATATTATCCAAATTTTCTAAAAATTTTTCGATCTCTAATTTATATTTCTATTCTATTTCAATTGTACAATTAAATTATAAATTCTTTATATTTTGTTTCCATTTTTTGTGATGTATTATGTCCAAATCAACTAGCTAATTAAATAATTTTCGTAAATAACTGATTAATAATATTTCTCACTTTTACTTTTGTAACCCATAAATGTATAACTTGCTAATTAGGATTTATTAAATATTATAACTAATAAAATTTTCATTTCTATTTTCTTTAATATATATATATATATATATATATATATTAAACGTACTGATTAAATTACTTACTAATAATTTAGTTTAATTTATTCAATAAATTTACTGATTATTTAATGTACTATATATTCTTACTAATCTTTCTTTAATAAATTTAATAAACCTTATATAATAAACCTTGGAATAAGATTTTTTATTTTTATCTTATATTTTGACACTATTATTTTTTCAACTAGGCTACAAATTAAAATTATGCCTAGATTTTGTATTAAATATATTTTTTTTAAGAAATGAAATTAATTCCTTAATTTTTTTTATTTTTATTTTTTAGAGACCTACTTAAATGTCATTTTTTTTGTAATTAACTTTACTTATTTGACATTTTTATTTAAATATCAAATTAAGGCTTTATTTGCCTATTTTATTTTATATCTATTGCTATTTTTCTTGCCAACTCTCTATTTCTTGTGTGACTATGTGAATTAACCAATTTTCTTAAAATTAGTATATAATAAGCTTTTTAATAATGTTTCTTATTTTTATTTCTCTTATATATTTCTATACCTCAATATTTCATGTATTTCATATTATTTTTCATTTTTGGGTAACTTTTATATATCGAAATATATACGATTTTTACACTAAAATTCTTATGTTATTATATCTCCATAACATATTATTTTTCATTTGCTAACCCATAATTTGTACTAAAAAATTTCTTAAAATCTTTGAAATTAATTTACTTAACTTATTTCATTTAATTTCATTAAACTTATTTATTTTTAATTATTTGACAAAATTTTGGGATATTACAGGAGTCGTTGGGGAGTTAAGCGATCACCACGCCTTTCTCTTTATCAGCCACCGAAGAACCTGAAATAGTTATAGAGTAGTGAGCCTAAATTAATGTGGCTCAGTGAGTAGAAAGTCTAATGTGTCAACCATAACTAACACTCCAAAACAATGCTTGTATACATGAGCAACAAAAATAATGTAAAATCTGAATGCATGGCATAGTACATAGCAGTTATAAATAATGCAACCATTATAAAACATTTCAAATCCATGCCAGTTAAAAACGTATCCAGGCTAGGGTTAACTCAACAAACCCAACCTATGGTCACCGCTCGAGCGGGTCTTGAGTCAGGCGTACTAGCCACTCAAGCGGGTTATGAGCTAGGCATACTCGTCGAACACCCTACCCCGATGCTCGGCCCTCGAGTGCTGTAACTTGAGTGGGTTCAGTGGCTAGGCACACTGATCATATGCCCTAACCCCTGACGCTCGAACCTTGAGTCTAATCTCAATCATATCAAGTACCTTGACCCCGATGCTTGGCCCTTGAGCTTATGGTCTCACTACCAATGTACATCTATACATCCCAAAATCAATTAGATGTATCTAAATCTCGTGAAACCATTTAAACCATGTCATTTCACACAAGTTTTATGCAAGGAATACATATAACAGAAAACACCTGAATCAAACTACTCACCTTAGGTCCCGCACATCGATGTCCTGTCAACAACCGGCCCAGTCCCGTAGTACTCACTCAAATCTGTATCAATTAAACTCAATCTCAGTTCTATCCATATTGTGGCTTAATCTCTAATCTCACTGTTCCTACTTAGTTTTGATCGACTCAAATTGTCTTGGTCAATGTTCGGTCAATGGTCAAACCTAGTCACTCTGGTCAATGTGGTTAACCTAGTCATTATTGGTCAATTAGTGCCCAAATTGGGTGAAAATGGGGTCATCTAGGTCAATTTTCCCAAATTTTAACGCTTAGCCAAATTTTGAGCTCTTTATTCTCTTGTGCAGCGAACTTGAAAATTTTTTTTGCAATCAATCCGTAAGTTAGATTTATGCAAAACTTTTTAGATTTCATCTTGACTGCCTAAACCTTTGCCAAAATTTTATTTCATTATTTTTGGACACTATTTACTAAGTTTTCTAAGTGCATTAATAGGGACTGCGAAATCTCGTATTCCCTGTGATAGGCAGTCACGTAGTGAGTTGGTTGACTTACTTTCCAAATTTAGAATGTCCTAGAATTTGGTACACATACTATTGACATGTCCAATGACATGTCCACCAAATCTCAACTCACATTTCCTTCATTTGGTTAGTCAACTAGTCCCCTACTTTTCTATTTATGTAACAGATTATTCAATGATTCAAATTCCCTATGGTTTTCAAGTGCCTATCTACTCTAGTTTCAATACCAATCCGAGGCTATTTCTTGCTATTTTTGCAAGATTTTAGCTTCTAGATCTCTAATTAATTAAGTTTTAGCAAGCAACTATAGTCACATTTACTCTCAAACACAACTCCAAAACATGGCATGCATAAGGGTGTTATAGATTTTTTTAAAGTCCATAATACCTAACTAACAAGGTATATTTGCAAGCATATAAAATCTGAACTACAGAGGCTTTTGATTCGGGGTTTTTACACTTTCGTAGTGCTAAGTATGGGGTTCAAAACGCCTCTGATCTTAGTCTAAACGGACTCCTCTAGATACCCCAAACATTGCTTCCAATCTGGTCCCAAAGTTTGCTTTCTACAGAAACTGTGGAAATAGTTGATCAAACAATCAGTTTCATAGCCTTTGGAAATACTCATAAGAAGGAAGAAAAGAGGGGTTTTACCTTAAGAATAGGTTTTGGATGGCTGAGAAATCACTCTCTCAAAAATCATACCACACTATTTTCTGCAACTTTTTAGTTTGCAAGTGTGTTGTGCAGCCCCCTTTGATGGTCTTTTTCACCTCCTAAGGCTATGTGTTTTAGACAAAGGTTGGCATAGGGTTGAAGAGGGTATTGAGAGCTTCGAAATGAGTCAAATCTTAAAGAAAAAAGATGAGAATCAAAGAATCACAAGCTCTGGAAGATGGGAGGAAGGAGTTGGAAATCTAGAAACTCTTGCTCAAGTGTGATTTTGTTGCATGGAGGGGGGTGCTTGCATGGCAAAACAAGGTGCCATGTGGCCATCGACATGGCCCTTGAGCTTCCATGCGAAACCGCTAGTTGGCACTACTCATTGGCTTACTCAAGAGGTGGGACTTGATGGCTAAAACCATGGCTTCAAAACCATGGATTCCCATGGTTTGTCGCTGGAAATTAGCAAGAAATCACTGAAATTTGGCCAAAATTCAAAAAGGAAAAGGGGGGAGATGCCTAGGTTGCCGGGCACCTTGGGTCGGCCCAGGCTCCAAGCCCAGGCGCTAGGTGCACCTGGGCTTAACCCACACGGGTCGAGAGGCCCGTGCACCCAAGCGGCCAATGCGGCTGTGCAGCATCCCCTTCATTTTTTTTTGTTTTCTTTTTCTTAATTCCATTTTCCTTTTCCTTTTTGTATACACATACACATATCACGATTTCGCCATTTTTTCTCTAAAATTATTAAAAATTATTTAATCACCATTTCTTAGATCTTCCAATTACACATCATTTTCATTATTAATACAATTATTTTTTCAAAAATTAAATAATCCACCACAAATCACATTTTTCTCCCAAAAATTTCATTAATTTCTCTAAAAATTTTATAACTATTCCGAAATTTAAATAATCAATCCCAAAAATTATTTCTCTCAAGAAATCACATTATCTTTATAATTTCATGTATTTTCTCCTCGAAATTGTATTTTTTCTAATTATTCTAGTTTTCTCCAATAAATAATTTAAAATTGAGATAAATTCATGTATTTCCATTAAAATTCTTGAAAATATATATATCGAACCCAAAAATTTTTTGTGTATCAAAACATGGGTCGTCATAGTCGTTGAGTTTGCTACAAACATGTGAGTTAATTAAAGCATAGGCAATGCAACCAAAAACTTTCAAATGACTTACCCAAGGTTTCCTCTCATTCAAAGCATCGTATGGAGTTCAATTTTGGACAGCCTTTGTTGGAGATAGGTTCAGCAAGTGAATAGCAGTAGCTATTCCTTCTGCCCAGAAATCATTTGCTAGCCCTTTTCCTTTTAGCAAACTTCTTGCCATCTCAACAATAGTTCGATTCTTTCATTCAACGACACTGTTTTGCTCCAGCGTGTATGGAGCTATCAACTCTGTATGCATTCCATGTTCTTCATAGAATTGAATAAATCCACGAGATAAAAGTTCACCTCCTCTGTCAGTTTGAAGAGTCTTGGTGCTCCTTCCACTTTGATTTTTAGCGAGTGCCTTGAACTTCTTGAAAACTTTAAATGTTTCTGACTTGCTTTGTAGAAAACACACCCAACTCATGTGACTAAAGTCATTTGTAAATAATAGGAAATATCTACTCCCACCAAATGATTTTGTTTGCATAGGACCACACAAGTCAGCATGTATAATCTTAAGACAACTAGATGCCCTTTTAGGCTTTCATATAGGAAATGGGCTTTTACATTGTTTCCCATAAATGCACCCTTCACAGACATCTATAGACTCAAATTTAGGTAGCCCAAAAACCATTTCCTTTTGACTCAACAATGTTAGACCCTTTACATTTAAATGCCCATACCTCAAATGTCATAATCTAGACTCACTAGCTTCTTTGGCAACAAATGGATGACTTTCTACACTAAAAGTTTCAAGTGGAAATAATCTGTTTGGAGTCATGCGGACACCTATAATGATTTTCTCTGATTTTTTTTATCTCTAATCACGCAAGACCCACCAGCAAATAAAATGGAAAACCCACTAGTCATAAGTTGTCCAACACTTAACAGATTTGGAGATAAAGTGGGAATAAAATAAACATTATAAAGGAGCTTTATGTTACCATGACCATTGCTAACAACCCTTGTTCCTTTCCCTTCTACTTGCATTTGCTTGTCATCTCCGAGCCTCACCTTCATTTTGTATGACTCGTCAAGCTCCTTAAACATCAATTTTATTCATGTCATGTGATTAGAACATTTGCTAACCAAAAACTAGATGTTCTTGGACATAATTGCATCTTCCTGATATGCCATAAATAGTTTGAGCTCTTCCTTCTCTTGTTCTACGTAGCTAGTTTGCTTATCTTTTTTTTGTTTTTCCAATAATCAACTTTTACATACCCAAATTATTTACAAAGGTATCATTGAATGCCACTTTTGTTTCTTTGTTTCTTTGATCAGAAATTTCTTCACCAAATGATCTCATTTGATTGACAATGACTCCTACTC
Organism: Tinospora cordifolia; assembly: GCA_030144865.1. NCBI lineage: Eukaryota > Viridiplantae > Streptophyta > Magnoliopsida > Ranunculales > Menispermaceae > Tinospora > Tinospora cordifolia. The sequence goes on from JAJIYU010018750.1 coordinate 5,656, forward strand.
GAGAAAAATAATCCTACACAGATTTTCCCTTTTGCATTTGCAAGTTTTCAAAATCACAGTGAAATGTTTGTAATTTTACCGTGATTACTTTAGAGGTGCCTTGGAACTCTGTTTGCAGAGTCATCCAAGCTTCTTTTGATGTAGTTGCAGCTACAATTTTAGAAAAGATCTATTCATGAACTACTTGTTGAATGAAGAATAATTCTTTAGAATCCTCCTTGTTGTTCTCCTTTAGTCTCACCTCTTCATCTGGCTCAGGATATCCATTCTCAACCAAGTCATACAATTTTTGAGACTTGAAGAGAGTCTTCATTTTGATGCTCCAGAATTCATAGCAATCACATTTGAAGACAAGAATTGCAGGTTGAGAAATATTTACAACATTATTGTTAGTTGCCATTAATCTTGCACCCAATTACAAATGAACTAGCTCTAATACCAGTTTTGTTGGAGAATAACAAGCAAGAATTGAAAAGAGAGTGCAACAAGAAAAAAAAAAAAACAGAGCAATCTATGTTGAATTGATGCATTAGTGAAGGAAATAAAGTGCCTTTAAATAGGCATTACAGAACAACTAGAAAACTGAAAATTTGAACTAACATAAGATATTTTAGCCACTAAGTTTACAATTATTTTGCTAACTGGAATTCATAAATTAAAAGACCAAACTATTAGCTGTAAATGACAGCTGTAGCTTTTAATTATTTTTTGACAACCTTCCATTTTAGATGGGGTGGCATACTTGCAATGTCACCCATCATTTTGACGGCACTGCATTTTTCAAAAATTTTATTTTATAGTTTTTTCTTTAAATATAAAATCTTGTGAAGGTTGAGTATCATGTTTGAACGATTTGCCTAAATTTTTATGTCAAGACTTATACCTACACTTGCGGGATTGCTAACAAGAGTCAATAATGAAAATTAATCTGGAGGGCCATATTGCCAAGTCTAAACCAAGAAACCATATGTCAGTCTACATTAACTACCCAAATGAAAATATCATAAACAACCTCCATAGTGAGCTAGTAAGCTAACTAGTAAAATATCTTGGAGATGTTGGTTAGGAAGCATTGCCTCAAAAGTCACTTGAAATGGAAAGGTGGGTTGAGCTCCTAGTGGAGCATACACAATACATCAATAACATTATTTAAATTAAACACAAAACATGCAAACACTTATCAAACATTAGGCATTTCAAACATTAGGTTATTAATAGTCATTAATTAAACCGAAGGGTCTAACCCTGGTGTTTTCTCATCATAATAGTATTAAACAGAAAGAGGGAAAGTGCAATATATGCCAAATTTCAATGGGACAAGGAAACACACCCATTACACAACCTAGGAACAAGAGACACACCCATTGCTCCATCTCCAAGAACTAGGGTCATACCCCTCATTCTATCATCAGAAATCAGGGACAAACCCATTATATCTTATCACGAGAACACCCGCAGTGATCTTTTGTGGACCACTACAATGGTATGTGGTTCAATTCTCAATTTATCTTTGCTTAAACATCAACAAACATCTCTTGACAAGCATAGGTATCATTACATCAAGTTAATGCATCATTGTACAATATCTTAATCATGCTAATCATCTCATGGAGATATAAATAAAGTAATAATCATCTCATGTAATAAAATCTGGTAAACACCGAGCAAAGACATATAACTCATGTTATTCTAGAATTCACGTTATTCATAAATCATTCGAACAACATCCTAGCATGCTTCTAGGCATTCAAGCTATGTAAACACACCACATGTTCAACATTAAAACTTAAATAATATTAGGGAGCAAGGTAATCACTTTCACCTGTCTATTTAGTTCCCTTGGGCCTTCCCTTGTTATTGTAGTTGCCTTGGATCTTCACCCTTTAAGATTTACCATAATTAATATTCGAAGTATAGGTATTTTTAATGTTTTCCTAATATAAAGCAATGATTCTCAAGTCTATATGGTATATGGTACGTGAGAAGGTCATAACAAACATATATTGGTCTATTTTTCTTTTGCGTATTGTGGTAGTATAGGAAAACATTGTAGTAACCATGACTTTTGCCTAAAAACATGAAAATAGGTTGCTAAGACACGTTACCGGATAGCCTAGGCATTACGATGGTTGTCCTATGGTCCTAATCACATCATCGCGGTAAAGGTTTGCGTTACCGTAGTAAAGCTTTGTGTTACCACAGTAGTCCCCCTGATTCTAATTGCATCGTCACGGTAACATGGAACTTACTGCGGTACTATGATAGTAAACAGTGCACTGCCACCCTCAGTACCGCGATAGTTATGTGGTTTTCTAAGATATTGCACTTTGATCATGCATTTCTAGTTTCTCTCGTGCATAGGATTTTGACATACTAAGTCTAAACTCAAAAATATGTATCATATCAGACAGAAATGTTTTATACCTCGTCCTTCTCATTGCTCCTCTCGTTTAACTCGCTGGAATGCCTCAAATGGTTCCAAGTTTCTATTTACAATTGAAAGGATGAATGTAAATTCAGCTAATGCGAAATAGTGATTGAAACTCATGTATTTTTCTATGAAACAAATGTCTTACCTTTGTATTATAGCACCAAAACATGTCCCAGTCCCAACCTTCCATAGACTGTGCACTTCTTCTTTTGTTAATGCTTGTGAAACTATTAGGAGAGGATAGAACAAGGTAGGTTGACCACAGAATGAGTGTGAGAGTCAGGGGAGTTCGGTTATAAGTGGTTGGTATCGCTTCTCGGGAGTGAATGTGTGGTTGGAGGGTTGAAAATGAAGATTAGGGTTTTTACGCACAAAGATTGACATATATATACTCTAGTTTCCATTGTAGTACTATGGTATGGTGACCAAGTACTACAGTACCATGTTTAGGCCCAAAATTTTTTATTTCAATCGTAGTACTACAATAATGTCTTTTATTACTGCGGTTGTGCATCTTGTTTCATAAACTTTTTGTATTTTTGCTCATGTTTTCATGTTTTCGCCTTCTATAACATTTTTATACGTTTAATTGAGTTCAATGAGACTTACATTATTTGACTATGAAAAAATCTATAATTATTTTATTATTTTTGTATTAATAAAAATTCTTTACAATTATTATGAACTTTTGGGATATTACAATAAATTAGGATGCTAGAATAGCCTCAAATTTGCTTAGAAATTGTTTTGTAAATGATTTTGGGTAGAAATATAATTTTGTACATGGAAATAATATAATTGATATTGTAGGTTAATTAATAGTAAGAATATTATTATAAATGTTTTATAATAAGAAATTAAGTTGCTGAAAATTACGTTAAAAATTAGGATGGAATGTCAATTTTTACAAAATTAGTATAAGAATAAAAATCATATACTAGGGTGTATTTGTATGCTCAAAATAGAATAGAACATGATTAAAGTAAGAAACTGTGAAAAAAAAATAACAACAAAGAAACTAAATTAGAAAAAAAAATCAGAAAGTGGCTGGAAATTTCATAAAAAATTAGTTCGAAAATAAAATAATAATTTATATTAATAGGTAATGGCCTGTTAGATTCAAAAATAAAGTCATTAGGACATTAATATAGGTAATTAACAAAAATAAATAGAAATTATAAGAAATAGTAAGATAAAATTATTTTTTGTAGAAAAATCAGAATTTTAACATGTTGACAAATAAAATATAATAATTATAAAATAGTAGAATTTTTTTTAAAAATATTAATGCACATAGAAAAGGGTTCTATGTGTAAATAATGATTTTTAGATCTAATTATGATGCAAAATATGAATGATATTTCTAATTAAATTTTTAAGAATCAAATTAATCATGTTAAGATCAATGAAAATTAGTTGTAATGAATTTCATGAATTAAAAAATAATACTGATTAAGTCCATAACAGAAAATGTAGCAATAGAGCTTTGAAAATAGTGACACCGCCCTATTATATTAAAAATTAAAAAGTAAATTAGATTAGAAAATTGAAGGTTTAAAACATTAAATTACTATAGATTACTAAAAAAAAAATAGTTCTACGTGATCTAGGTCAATGTCTAGGGTGATTCCTAAAGCAATGCAGATCTCTACAATGTTAGACTTTTAAATAGGAGGAGATGATTTCTAGGTTTTAAATTATTACTTTTCTCAAAATAAAGTGTGTATGTGTGATTGTTAGTTTATTAATATGATCTTGATGAGTGTTAAAGAATGATAAAGTGATATGTTATATGTAATGGTTGAGATCATGTGGAGTATCTATTATCATGTGATTAATATATATGCTAATTTGAATGATTTGGATGACATGTTAATAGTGTATTCATGCAACACTTGAGTTGTATCCAATTTTTTCATGTCATGGTTATGAAATTCACAAAAGAAATATTAATAAAGATTATAACCAGATACCATCATCGCGGTGATAAGACAATTGGTGTCATCATGAGTTTTCAAACTCTAGTTTCGACTTTGATTGTGGTTTAATTGATGATTTTCGATGAGATTATTTTGAGATGGAATTGCAAGTTCACAATAGACCCAACTTGCCTTGATTGGTGAGATGGGTTTGAGTGTCCAAATTAGACTTAAATCCCCACTTGTTAAACATTGAGGAGAAGTCTTCTGATTTTAATTTAATTGAATGTAATACCCCAGAATTTTGTCAAATAATCAAATAAATTAATTCTTTTGGGTGCAAATTGTGAGATAATACATGAAAAAAAAATAGAGTTATAGTAAAAATTAAACAAATAAAACCTTAATTTGATAATTAAATGAAAAATTAAGGTTTAGTAAAATAAATAAATAATAATAATAAAGCATAAATACACGTATTGACTAATATGTGAGTAAATAAGGTGTATGTTAACATAATAAATGTTAATATTACATATTAGGTGAATATGTACATAGAAAAATGTATATAGTTAAATAAAATGTATTTATTAAAAATAAATCAAACATTATGTGAATATTAGTGCATAATTACATAATGAAAAATGAAATAATAAATAAAATATAATACATGAAAATGAAAAATGCAAATTAATTCAATACAAAAGAAATGAAAAAATGTCTAATAAATACAATATTAAATAAATTAGAAAGGGAAAAATAATAGTAAACCTTTAAAATAACATGTTTTGGTCAAGAATCAAGGTTTACACAAGTTAGAAAGTGAAAATGGATTGAAAATTAACAATTTTCAGATGAAAGAAACCTTAGAAACTGATTTTTGTAATTAGAAACATGATCCAACGATTCAGATTCAATTTGTCCGACCCAACGAATAAGATCAAAGGATTAAACAACGTCCAGGAGCACCGAATCAGAGTAATCCAACAGTTCAGATTCAATCTTCTCAATCCAACGGTCAAGATCACGGCCCAGATCAAAATAGAAATCAGATCGCCACTGTACTCGAGGATAATCGTGTGGCTCAGATGCGTGATCAA
>JAJIYU010018751.1:0-11083 GCA_030144865.1 Tinospora cordifolia
CGGCCCAAGCCAAATCATGTATATCAGCTTTGAATTTATTTTTCGCTGTAATGGATTATTGTACTCTAAATTTTCGAACGAATAAATGAAAAATCTTATTTACCATGATGTTATTTTGTACATAGACTAATGTACACAATAACCCTAATGGATTTGGGTCCAAGAAGAAGAAAATGTAGCACAGGCCAGTCTCTCGGGCATCCCAAGATTTTTTATCAAAGAGAGTTGAACCGTCATATAACATGGAAGATGAGACTTGGGAGGCGGGGTGTTACACTAGGGAGATATTAAATATTATTAAATTCATGTGAACCCATGAAGGCATGGACAACCAAATCGTGTGCAAGTCACATGGGTGGAACACCATGATTGGGTGCATCCACCTCCTACTCAACCACCATGGGACATCTTCCCTTATTTGATTCCATGAAGCATGATCCAATGTACCACACAAGTGATTCAGTAAACCACGCATATGAGACATCCCACCTAGGATTTGGAAATCCATGAAGAGTGATTCCGTACACCAAGCTAAGTGATCATGTGCTCCATACCTCACCTAAGCAAAATAGGTCCAACCATGCACATGTGTGTGTACACTCATGTGAATTAACCTAATTAGAAAGGTTTGAAATCTGAATTGATGCTAAAAAAAACCCTAGCCGTCCCATGTATTTATCAAGGAAACCAAAATAAAAAACTACCTTTTTACTCACCTTGGCACCAAATCTAGGAGATATTGTAACAACCCACCGCCACCGCTACCGGGACCCACACCCACATCATGGCTCGTCGTCATGACATTGTTACTCACAAGGTAATGTCCCCTGCCCCTTGGGGCTTTCTTTCGCCTCTGCGGAGAATCGAACCTAAGACCTAGGGCTCAAGTACTTAATTCTTTCATCATCCGCTACCATTGGGCCAATTAGCTCAATGGTAGCGGATGATGAAAGAATTAAGTACTTGAGCCCTAGGTCTTAGGTTCGATTCTCCGCGGAGGCGAAAGAAAACTCCAGGGGGCAGGGGACAATACCTTGTGAGTAACAATGCCATGACGAGCCATGACGTGGGTGTGTGTCCCGGTAGCGGCGGCGGTGGGTTGTTACAATAAAAAGGTAATAACCCAAAATTTTGTCAAAATAATTAAAGATACATAAGTTTAAAGAAATTAAATGAAATAAGTCAAGTGAAAATAATTTGAAGATTTTGAGACATCTTTGAGTGCAAATTATGGGTTAGAAAATGAAAAATAATATAAAATATTTAGATGTAAAATAAAATAGGCAAATAAAACCTTAATTTGATAGTTGAATAAAAATGTCAAATTAAAAGAGTTGCTTAAGAAATAAAGAATAGAAAAAAAAAGAAATAAAGCACACACACACACACACACACACACACACACATATATATATGTTAATGTGTGTATGAATAATGTGTGTGTTAGCATAATAAATGTTAATACTACATATTATAGGAATATATATATATAGAAAAATTTACATAATTAAATAAAAATGTAGTATGCGTGTATTTATTTAAAATAAATGAAACATTATATAAATATCAATTTATAATTGCATAAATGATTATCTGAAAATGAAATATGAAATAAATAAAAATATATGAAAATGAAAAATGTAGATTATTTAATTATTGGCATTAAAGATATTAGAGAAATAGAAAAATACCTATTAAATGCAGTATTAAATAATTAGAAAGGAGAAATATTAGCAAATCAATAAAATAGAAGGATGTGAGCTAGTTACACAAATTAGAAGGTGAAAGATTGGTTTATAAGTGGCAAAACTCAGATAACAGAAATAATTTGATATTAGAAACTGCATCCAACGGCCATAAACACTCAATCTTCACGATATGCAATCCAACAGCTCAAATCGAGATCGCATCATACGTCCAGGAGCACCGAATCACGCAAATCCAACAACCCAAACTCGATCAGCCAGATCAAGGCGCTCAACAACGATCCCGAACGAGTACAACGCTCGAGGACGATCTGATGGCCCAGATTTGAGATATCTCTGATCGATTGCGAACCAATGCGTCACTCGAGGTCCATCAGACGATCCAGATCTAGGCGCTCAAAGATGATCGTGAACGAGTACTACGATCGAGGAAATCGGACAGACAGAAATGATTAAGGATGATCGGATGATCAGAACGAGTTTTGTTCATCGCAAAATGCGTGTCTCAAAGATGATCCGAGTGTCTAGATCCAATTCGTAATTCGAAAATTGCGAACCAACATTGCGCTCGAGGAAATCCGACGGAACGATTTCGATTGATCAAGAATCTGTGCGGCACTTGAGGATGATCCAAGTGTCCAGATCAGACTCGCACGATCGAAGATTCGACACTGTGCTTGAGGAGGATCCAATCGCCTAGATGCAACCCGCCCAATCTGAGATACGAGTGCGTGATTCGAGGATAATCTAATGGCCCCGATTCGATTCTCCGAAAATAATAACCGAAAAATCCAAAAAAAATCGATTAAATACTTTAAAAATCTGAAAAATCAGTTTCTAAATTCTTAAAAATTTCCAAAAAATTACTTGCTAATCTCCTATGCTTGGGGGGCATGAAATCTTGAAGAATTGGCAAGTTTCCCACAAGATGACACCCCAAACTTGCCATTCTCTACCCTCTTGAACTCTATATAAAGGACCCTTAATGCTCACATTGTGTTCATCCCAAATCAAGAACATACTAGTCCCTTTTGACTCTTTCTAGCCTTCTTCTTGACAATTTCCTCATTTCTTGAGTAATCTTGGACTGTTCTTGAGTGTTCTTGAAAGTTCTTGAGTGTTTGGAAGCTTTGAAGTAGCAGAACTCTACCAGATTTCAGAGGCGTACAGAAGAGACATTTTTAAGGTGGAAGTGATCTCTAACTTCTACTTCTTTATTTTAATTTGAATAAGTCTTGCATGTGTGATAATGTTTTGAAGATGATTGATTGAATACATGTTTTAATATGCATGCTTTATTTATTTGATGTGCCATGAATATACATGCTATGCATGTTTAGAAATTAAGAATATTGATGCATATTATACATGAATTGTGCCATGAACAAACATTTAACGATTCATGTTTTGTATACGTTGGATCGATGGTTTAATCCGATATTGTGTGTTTTATCACTAAGAAAACATTAAATAATGATTCAATCCACGTACCAGCGCGATGATGGACTGCATAGTGTCATCGTGTGTGTTCCACCCCCTGACCCGGCTTACTGGTTTACCATTGACGATTTTGAATTGGGTTTCCAAGAGTGATCCCACTTCACAGATATTGGGGTTTGAGTTTCCATTTGTCATTCTTTCTCCCTATGATGTGGAACACAAAGATTAAACTCTTTTGGTCCAAATATCAACTATAAACAAGAAATTTGTTTGAATCGTCTAATGTACAAAAGTGTTTGATATGCTTGGTTTGTTTGAATTGAAATAATGATTTAGATGTTTACAAAGATCCAGTAGGCTATGTGCTCACCCCTTCTTTCTATTTTTCAGGTAATTGATTTACATGAAGACCATGAAAATTAGTTAGTTTCTTTTATTTAAAAAGTTTTTAATTTCTATGTAAGGGCATGTTGCCCAAGTTTTGAATCTTTCGCTGTAATATTTTTTCTTCAAGATCAAATTATGTACTCAATTTTATTTAATTAATTGAGTTTATGAATTTCAGTTATTTCTTGTACTATTGCCTTATTAAAATTTTAAATTTAAATTATGTACAGTCAAATAAAGTTAAGACATGAAATAATTGAAATAGAAAGAAAGTTAAGTATGTATCACTTGTAAAGTAATACCGGCCCAGCCCGCCGTTTGGTTTAGTCCACCGTCAAGAGAATGGTGGTCGTGTTTAATACTTAAAGATACGGGGGTTGGGGTGTTACAGATATGCCCACTTGGTGTGCCACCTACGGGTCCAACTCAAATCAGAAAGTATACTAGAACCTAGATTAGTGTCTAAGACTATGATACGGTGTCCCTCATGTTGTGATAGTGTGCTCACCATAGCTGGACGTCCAAGAAAGAAAATAAAAAAAAATTGCCATGAGTGTGTTTGTGTGATAAGCAAGCAAGAAAACCAAATAAGAAGGTTTTTAGAGAATATATTTGTCTACTATAAAACGTCCAAAATAGATTTAGAAGGGTTCTAGAATGAAGATATTCTTTGAAACTTGAATTAGAAAAAATGCTAGAGAATATTCCTTGATGCCATAAGAAAATAAGCAAGATTGGTGATCCATGAATTCACTTATCTCTTTCACACTCTAGACGTTTGAAAACTTGCCCAAACATTGAGAGCTACCCTAGCTGCCAAAGAATTACCCAAGGACCTACCATATGCTCATGAGCATCTATATAAACCCCCTAAATTGTGCACAATTCCTTATTCCAAGAACAAGAGAGACTCCTCCCTATTGTGCTCTCAAACATCTTCTTCTTCTTCACCTCTCTTCTCGTTTTCTCTTGTGCATAATTAAGAGACTTTTATTTTCAGTATTTAGTGATTAGTAGATAGTTATTTTGCTGAGATTTGGAAGTGCTAAAGCGAAGGGAACCTCTGCTGGAATTTTCGGGAAAACATCTCTTAAGGTGGAAGTTGTTTTTTTAAACAATCTTTTCATATTTGAGCCATTAGCATGTTCGTTCTTGTGTGATGTGTTTTTCTAAAAATCATGATGTACATTTTCACTTTTAATTTTCAGTATTTATGTATGTTTCAGTTTTGATGAATATTGAAGGTCATGTATTTATGATGCTTATTTCATGTTAGTATCATGTTTAAGAATTATTCTAAAGTTTGGTGCATGATATTTAATGGTGGGTGAATTATTTTTCAATTTGTTAAATTTTGAAATTTATTTTCAGTTTGTTCTTATGTTCTAAAATTTTATTTATATTTCATGAATATGGGATTTAAGATAAGAAGATGGTGATACAAACCATGTACCATCATAGCAGACAAATGGTTGCTATGAGTGTTCTCTTCTTATGATTAGTTCATGAGGTTCGTAATAGCTAAGTGATTGGTTGGTGGGTTAGAGTCCCTAACTCCAAAGTCCAATGAAATTGACTAAGAAATGTCATATTTTACTTTAGGGAGCCACTTAGTTGAGAACATCAAGAGTTGAAAAACTCTTTTGGTCTAAGTAACAACTTTACAAAATTTTGATACTTGAAACGCCTAATTTTTTATAGTGTTTGAATTATGAATGTGTTAGAGATTTGAATATGAAAATGGTTGTTTAAGATCTAATGAGTTTAGTGTTCACCCTTCCTTTAACATTTGTCAAGACATTGAATATGCAAGGACTTGGGACATCTCCATTGATTTTATTTAGAAATTTCTATGTAGGGCATGTTTGCCTAGTTTTGTTATGAATTTGTTGTAGCCGTTTTAAGTTGAATGTTATGAATTTTTATGAATCAATAAAAATTTAGAATTTCCTTTCTCTCTTATAATGTGGCCTTGTTTAAAATTATTTGGGTTATGTACTCTTATTTTGCATTAAGGCAAGGGATAATGGGAATAGAAAGTCAAGTGTGTATCACTTGTAAAGTAACACCAGACCTGGCCCGCCTTGTTGTTAAGTCCACTGTTTCAATAGTGGTTAAGTCCAAACACTCATAGAAAGAATATGAGGGTCAGAGTGTTACAAAAGTGGTATCAGAACCTAGGCTTTAGGTGCTTTAGGCTAGAATTAGAAAGTCAGTCATTAGTTGATTGACAAGAATTAGAAACCCTAATGGAGTATTATTTCACAATGAGTCAAATTAAAATTTTGATTGCCCTACCTTCTATTTTATGTAATTAAAAAAACATTTTTTTAGAAAGTGTTTTCAAAAAGGAAATAAATATTTTTTTTTTGAAATGTTTTGTTTGGATAAAAGACTACAAGTTGAGTTGATAGTGGGTAAGTCTTGTCCTGAGTAAAGTTAAACATTGAAAGGAAAGTAGGTTATCTCGCCCTAGAAAGCATGGTTGCTGAATCGACTTTGGTCTCGCCGTCGGATTTGGAGGTTGTTGCACCAGCTTATACAAGCGGTCTGAGTTGAAAAACACCTTCACTTTCTATAAAAAAAATTAGAAGGTTAAAAAATTAGGGCAAGAAATTCGAAGATGCTAAAGGTGGTATCTTGACTAGACAGAGGTTGTGAGTCAACCAGATCAAACCATAGGTCTAGATAATAGACCTTAGATAGAAATGGGTATAGCCATACGAGGCACAGTGGATCAAAAGTATAAATCTCTAGGACATGACTAGAAACTAATATTGTGTAAAAACAGAAAATTGTTTGATTAGGACACGAAACCGAGTAGCTTTTATATCTTTCGATTTCTATGTAGTATGGGATGCATAGAAATTCGTGGGTACGGCAGAAGCCTGGACTCGAAGAATGATGGACCGTGTATGGTGAATGATTGGTAGCTATGGAAGAATGGGTTTCTCTATGCTCACTGGGATGGGGCAGTTGGGTATAGTGGGCTCGAGAACTATAGTTATCGAGCAATTCGCGAAATTGTTTGAGTGTGGGTCTATTATGGGTGAAAGCCTAAGTGGAAGGGGTAGAGTGGGATGGGGCACTTGAACCTGGAAGCTTAGGTGGAAACTTGGAACTTTGTTGTGCTAGCTTGACTATATGATTGTTTGAAAAGCATGTTGTAATGTTTACTTGCTTTGAAACCAAATCCCAAACCCATGCATGAAAAGAACCTAGAAGAAAAACCTTTAGGCCACTGAATGAATCGAGAACCTAGAAACATGAACCTAGAGTCATCATAGTATGAATGTCCATCAAATACTGATGATCTGCTCGATTTATAGCAAATGGTTAGAATAAGAAGACACCCTACCCGATCGACCACTTAGGATGAAACCGAGCAAGGAGAACAAGGAATGCCGACTGGAATTGAGACTAGGATAGAGGCAATGATGACTAAGATATCTCAACAAGTACTAGACCAATTGATGAGGGCTCTACCACAAATGATCCCTCAGGCGGCACCACAGCCGCATGTACCTGAACCTATTCCGGTTCCCACACCAAGAAGAGTAGGTGGATGCAAAACAAATGAAGCTCCTAATAGATTTACATAAGCTTAACCCTCCATCTTTTGATGGTACCGAAACCTGCATCCAGGCTGGCCACTGGTACCAAGAGATGGAAGAATTGTTGCACATACTAAAGGTGACAGGCTCACGACGAGTGACACTAGCCACACACCATTTCAAGGGACCAGCCCAAGGATGGTGGAGAATGATGTAGCTGGACCCCGATATTGAGAATGAGGCAATGAACTGGGAGGAGTTCAAGGAGCGCTTCTACGGAAAGTTTTTCCCTGAAGCAACCCTTCAAAAGCTTCAGGATGAGTTTGTCAAGCCAAACCAAAGAGACCTGACTGTGACGGAATACAAGACAAAGTTTACAGAGTTAGCCAAGTTCTCTCCAAATATGATCAGGGGGAAAAGAATGAAGGCTATTAGGTTTGCACAGGGTCTCAAGATTGAGATCCGAAAGGTGCTTATGGCAATAGACCTCCAAACCTACAAGGAGGCAGTTGAACGGGCTTTAATTTTAGAGTAAGAACTCGACCAAGAATAAAGGTTGAGGGAAATAAATAAGTGGCCCAGGAATGAGAAGGACCAACAAGGGGCCCACAAGAAAAACAAGAATGTTAAGGCCCCACAGAGATAGGGGTAGAATAAGGGAGAGGCAAGGCAACAACCAAAGAGGTTGGGATTGTGTTACCTATGCAGACAGAGGGGCCATCTTGCTAGAGACAGCCCAACTGCACCAGCCCAGCCTCCCCAACAACAACAACCACAGAACACTTAGGAAGGACATCGTCCTCAAGGCAGACCTCAGAACCAGAATGCCAATCAGGGGCAGAACAAGGGCCATGGTCAGAACTAGGCTAGAATGTTTGTGGTTGAGGCCCACGCAAACCAGGTCCTTTCAGTAGAAGGTATGTTCTTATTGTTTAATGTTGCTGTAAGATTATTATTTGATTTAGGTACCTCAAAATCCTTTTAGTTTCAATATTTAGTGATTAGTAGAGAGTTGTTTTGCTGAGATTCAGAAGGGCTAAAGCAAAGGGAACCTCTACTAGAATTTTTGGGAAAACATCTCTTAAAGTGGAAATTGCTTTTCTTAAACACTCTTTTCATATTTGAGCCATTAGCATGTTCGTTCTTGTGTGATGTGTTTTTCTGAAAATCATGATGTACGTTTTCACTTTTATTTTTTAGTATTCATGTATGATTTAATTTTGATGAATATTCAAGGTCATGTATTTATGATGTTCATTTCATGTTAGTATCATGTTTAGGAATTATTCTAAAGTTTGGTGCATGATATTGAATGGTGGGTGACTTGTTTTACAATTTGTTAAATTCTGAAATTTATTTGCAGTTTGTTCTTATGTTCTGAAATTTTATTTATATTTCATGAATATGAGATTTAAGATGAGAAGATGGTGATACAAACCACGTGCCATCATAATAGACACATGGTTGTTATGGGCGTTCTCTTCTTATGATTAGTTTATGAGGTTTGTAATACCTAAGTGATTGGTCGGTGGGTTAGAGTCTCTAAGTCCAAAGTCCAATGAAATTGACTAAGAAATGACATATTTTACTCAAGGGAGTCACTTAGTTGAGAACATCAACGTTTGAAAAACTCTTTTTTCTCTAAGTTACAACTTTACACAATTTTGATGCTTGAAACACCTAATTTTTTATAGTGTTTGAATTATGAATGTGTTAGTGATTTGAATATGAAAATGGTTGTTTAAGATCCACTGAGCTTAGTGCTCACCCTTCCTTTAACATTTTTTAGGAAATTGAATATGCAAGGAGTTGGAACATCTCCATTGATTTTATTTAGAAATTTTTATGTAGGGCATGTTTGTCCAGTTTTGTTATGAATTCTGCTGTAACCGTTTTAAATTAAAAGTTATGAAATTTTTATGAATCAATAAAAATTTAGAATTTTCTTTATCTCTTATAATGGGGCCTTGTTTAAATTTAGTTGGGTTATGAACTCTTATTTTGAATTAAGGCATAGGATAATGGAAATAGAAAGTCAAGTGTTCATCACTTGTAAAGTAACACCGAACCCGGTCTGCCTTGTGGTTAAGTCCACTGTTTCAATAGTGGTTAAGTCCAAACACTCATAGAAAGAATACGGGGGTCGAGGTGTTACACATTGCTTGAATACCTAAAAGCATGCTAGGATGTTGTTTATGTGATTTGAGAATGACATGAATGCATGAATGCTAGAATAACATGAGTTATATGTCCACGTTCGATGTTACAATGCTTTATAATATGATATGATTATTACTTTATATATATTTCTATGAGATGATCAGCACGATTATGTTATTGTACAGTGATGCATTATACATGATGAAATGATAACTTTGCTTGTTATGAGATGTTTATTAACGTTTAAGCAAAGCTAAAAAAAAGAATTGAACCACTTACCATCGTAGTGGTCCATGGGGGATCATTGTGGGTGTTCTCGTGATAAGGAATGATGGGTTTGCCTCTAGTTCTCGATGATAGAATTATGGATGTGACCCTAGTTCTTTGGTAATGGAGCAATAAGTGTAACCCTAGTTCTTAGGTTGGGTAATGGGTTTGCCACTATCCCATTAGAATCTGGCATATAGTGCATTTTCCTTGTCTTCTCCGGGGTCTAACTAATGATTGTTGATAATAAAATATTTGAAACGCCTAATGTCTGATAAGTGTTTGGATGTTCTGAGTTTGATTTAAATATTGTTATTGATGTATTGTGCATGATTCATTGGGCTCTCAAGCTCATCCCATCATTTAAATTCCAGGTGATCTTTGAGATACTTCAAGTTTTAGTATGACTAGGTGCCGTTTAGATAGTCATAACTTCACTGGGAAGCTTGTGACTTGAATTGTTTTAATTTGTGTTTAGGAACATTAGTTGAACTGGACAGATGACCCCTTTTATTTCCTAATGTTTTTAGGTGTTTGTATTGGGCTACATGGGCTTGTTTACAGACGATCACTTGAACATTTTATGTGTAGTCTTATTCAATTTAATTCATAAGTTTTGATGAAAATTACCATGTTTTATTTATATGGGATCTTCTGTTGGTATGTCCAAGAGATTGATGAATCATTTGTGTGAGATTTGGTATGTCCAGAAGATGTTTAATGAGTAATGAATGTGAGAAAAGCAGCATCGCAGTTCTCGGCAGGCGTCATATGTGCTGGCATTTGATGATCGTCTCTCCATACATGACAAAGTTGGTATCAGAGCTCAATTAGTAGGTTATTGGGTGAGATGGGAGCTTGGGCTATAAAATACTAAGCTAGATATTACTCTGATACCAAAGTTGGTATCAGAGCTGAGTTAATAGACAACTGGGTGAGAAGAGAGAGAGAGAGAAAGAGAGAGAGAGAGAGAGTAGGCAGTGGATACCAAGGGCGAGATGAAAGCTTCGATTGTAAAGTACTAGGCTAGATGTGTACTTAGATACCAGTCGTGGTAGCTGAGGTTGATGATGGTTGTGGGTTCAATAGAAGAACTTCTTAGCCAAGTATCAAGACCTTCGGTCTAGGAAAAGAGACCATAGGTAAAGACTTGGGTGTTACCAAAGAGGTATGGTGGATCATAAATAAAACTTTTAGGACATAAGATAGAGACTAAAAAATGTGTGAAGAACAAAACACTTGTTAGTCAATGTAACACCCCAACCCCCGCATTCTTTGATTTGAGAGTTGGACTTAACCACCATTCCTTTTGACGGTGGACTTAACCAATTGGCGGATTAGGTCATGTTACTTTACAAGTGACACACACTTATTCTTTTCTTTTCAATACCTCATGCCTTAGAATAAATTCAATAGTATAATTCACATTTAATAAAATCAAGGCAATTAAAGGTAAAGAAAATTCAACTTCTTTATTAATAAAAGAAAGTACATAACTTTGTAATGTAAACTAGTACATTGTTGATCAAAGAGACTCATAATCTCAAAATAAAAATACTAACTTTCAGC
>JAJIYU010018752.1:0-11073 GCA_030144865.1 Tinospora cordifolia
TCTTCGTTCTTTGTTCGTGCAGAAGACAGACAACAAGCAGCAGCAGCAACACGTCTTCTTCGTTCAAGCTTCTTCTTCATTTCACCAGCCCCAGCACCAGCCCCCCCCCCCAACCCAAAATCACGTCCCCAAACCAGAGCATCAGTTTCTTCTTCTACGATTATCTGGATGTCCCAACCTGAAACTCCATCCCTTTTTACATTGCCACAACCAGAAATCAAATCATGACCCCCTCTTCATTTCTCTACTTTTCTTCTTCGATTTTTTTTTCGATTCTTCATATTTCATGGCCAACTTTAGCTCTTAAATTTCTTCAATCATCCGAAATTATCGATCTTCACCGCCCACGCCAAACCTAGAAATTTTTGGTTGTTCCTCAAATTTCCAGATTTTTTTTAACCTCTAATTGGCAATTCTAATCACATTTGAATGAATGTGAATATGCCAATAAAAGTGGTTAAATGTCTTTATTAAACAAATTTTCAGCTAATTCTCCTATATATCAATTTACTCCCTCCTTTTTTTTTCAAATTATCTATTTTTGTTTTCGCGCAGTCGCACTTTCGTTTTCGAATCACTCGCATCGTCGCACAAGCACCTTTGCGCTCATGCGAGTAATCTATAAAATAATTCATTTTTTCAAAGCATAGTCTTTATCTATATTTAAATAAAACATAATTCTAATTTATTTATTATTATTTGTATTATAATTATATTTTTATATTTTCCCCACAAACCTTGCATTATTATTATTTTCTAAAACATTATAAAGTCTAAAAACCTACATTCCTTTATTTATTATTTTATTATTTTTTTTGTTATTTTATTTTAAATTCTCATTTTTCTATGAAATAATATTTTATTTTATATTCACTAGCGAAGTAGTGCATTCGCAAAATTTTGGAGTGTTACAATCTACCCCCCTTAAATTAAATTTCGTTCTCGAAATTTGAATCAAGTTGACTAGTGTTGTCTATCAATCTACATTTCTAATAGCCCATTACGCTTCCACTGCGCTACTCTGATCCTTCATAGAGAATCCTTCCATGTTCTACTAGATCATATTTCTCAGATTCATGAATATAACTAGGGTATTTATCCACCCATATTAGATTCATCATCTTGCAATGATAGCGGATGTGAATTTATTGCTTCTTTGAAAACATTCTCTGAAAATTAATTAAAATTTTCTCAAGTCTTTCACATAGCTGAGCAAACCATAATGGCCACCACCTTCTAACTTCAGACATCACGTCTTCAATTGTCGTTGATGATTTTGAAATAATGTGTGCCTTATTTTTAGTAGAAAGATTATGAACGTAGCCTTCTTTCCAAATTAATACAGAGAAGAACTATGAGTTCACAACCTTTGACATGATTTAGTGTAGGAACTGTGATATGTTAACCCATATATTACAGCTTCCTACCTACCTATACCCTTTTGCATTTATAGTGCTAGGGTGACTCTAGGTGCATTGTCTCTAAGATCTCGCTTTGTTTCAGTTGTCTAGGGGTTTATGTTTCTAAGTCGGCAGCATTTCGTCTGTTTCTAAGCACAGGAATTTGGGTTATATACTCAAATAATTATACAACATATATCACAACCAATCATCCAACAAACAAGCAAACAATGCACGCTAGCATAATGCAATCCTAAAGCTTCTATCTGTGCTGCCAGGTCCATGTGCCCCATCTTACACTCGTCCTTCCACCCAAAATTATATTACACCCAAATAATGGTGCAAGTGTCTCGATATCCATGAGTGCAACTATCCCACCATTTTTTACTGGGTTCTTGGTTAAAATAATGCGACAGTGCACCCATAGACGTGTTCTAAGGCTGATGCAAGACCCACCATACTATACTGTCCCATCCCAGTCCAATATAGTGCATACAAGTTCAGCTAAAGAAATCGATCACTCACCAAACATGGTCCGTCATTCTCTGAATCTAGATTCCTCTATACCCCCAAATCCCTATGCACCCCATCCTACATAGAGACCAGAGATACATGCTCCTCCCAAACTCAGGTCCTGACCAAACAAGTGTGCATTCAAACATGTTATCAGTCTCTAGCCTACGTCCTAAAAGCTTTTAATTTATTTATGATCTACTGTACTCCCAAGATAGCACTCGGTCTCTACCTAGACCTAAGGTCTCATTACTTCACTTGGCTAGTATATCCTTCAGTAGGATTGTCAAGTTTGACTTCATAAAACTTATATGTGACACCCCCATCTCAAGTTCTGGACCTTTCCTACGTAGGCATCAACCCTCAAGGACCTTTCATTAGAGAAAAGTCAACCATCAGGAACATTCCCTGGCTGTAGAACTTCACACCTTATGGGATTTTTATCCCGAGAAGAGGTCAACTATCAGGGACAACTACCCGTACTCGTGTCAACTAACTCGAGTAGCATAGCATCACTGACTCTCCTCTAGACTTCTACCCATAATACCACTTTTCAAAATCATATTCAGAAAAATTTCACTTTTCGGTGAAATCAAATCTGATGAAATTGATTTTCAATGAAAATAAAATCAAATGAACTCAAGTCTAGTTCAATGTATCATAGTATTGGGCTCTGATACCATATTTGTAACACCCAATTTTTAACCGGACCTCCTGTCACGTGTTACGTTATATGTGGATCGTTGCCCGTTAAAAATCAAGATGTTACTTAAAAATCTCTTCTGTCAAAATCTTTTTTTCAAAATTCAGCTCATAACGATTAGTTCTCAAACCAACGTCTGGATAAATGTTTTATACAAAACAAAAGATCAAAACAATTTCTTTCTATGTTCACTAGAATTCTTGTAACAAAAAAATCATC
The DNA here is from genome assembly GCA_030144865.1 of Tinospora cordifolia. Classification (NCBI taxonomy): domain Eukaryota; kingdom Viridiplantae; phylum Streptophyta; class Magnoliopsida; order Ranunculales; family Menispermaceae; genus Tinospora; species Tinospora cordifolia. The sequence goes on from JAJIYU010018752.1 coordinate 2,836, forward strand.
TGAGTTAAAGCAACAGCGGATGAAAACATCAAAATCATTTTATACTGATTTGATCATCTGAAATCCAAAATCAAGATAATTACATATGGAACAGTGAAATTACATTCAATTAAAATTATACATGCAAAGCTACTGTAACATAAAGTAAATAGGACCTCTACCAACTCCTGTCCCAGACGACTTCCCCGTGAGGGGTCTAATAGAAGGTTTGAGTCTTCTAACATAGACTGATATGTACTATGTCTAGGTGTTCCTGAAAAATAAAATGGGAGTGAGCTCGAAGCCCAGTGGATCATTCCTTCACATCACATGCATTATATAAACTCAATCCAAAACATTACAAGCACTTTCAAACATTAGGCGTTTAAAACATTCATTTGGTTTTGGTCAAAGTCTGAGACCGGAAGAGGGTTGAGATGCCTCTCGATATTCTCTGTGATCTAAATCAGAACACATCTCAGGTAACGCCCAACGTCGGTTACCTGTCAGAATCACAATCCGAGGGAGTGTACTTGCTAGCACGGAGTACCATCTCTCAAGGACTTCTAGCTGTCTCAGACAGCTCAAGGTTGAGAATACCTACGATCCGCCTTGTAGCTCGTCGATCTCAAGTGGTGGCATTAGGAGATACCACCTCGATCTGCTTCAGGCTCGTTAATCACACCGGTACGTTGATTCTTCATAATCCTTTATCTTATTTTAGTTTTACAAACAAATTCAAACATACCAAAGTATCACACAACATACTAAGTGTAACACCCCAATTTTCGACCGGACCACCGTTCACGTGTTACCTCACGTGTGGATCGTCACCCGATAAAAATCGAGATGCTACCTAAGGTTTCGTTCTTTTAAAATCTTTTCTTCAAAATCAAGTTCATAACCCTTTGTTCTCAAATCAATTTCTATGAAAATATTATATGCAAGATAGAAAATCACAATAATTTTACCGAATAAATCATAAGCAATGCAGCAGAATAGTTTTAAAACTATTCATTTAAACCAAAATCGTTAAACAAGTAAAGTCATTTAAAGATAAAACAATCGAAGTTAAACCAATGTAAACACATTAAAACAATCCAATATAATACATAAAACATAACCTCCCAATCACCTATCCGTGACGACCTCCCCATGAGGTGTCCAATCTGGGTGCGAGTCTTCTGACATAAAACACCATATTCTAAGTCCAAGTGTACCTGAAAAATAGAATGGGAGTGAGCTCGAAAGCTAAGTGGATCGATCCTACACATCACATGCATTATACAAACCCAATCCAAAACATTACAAACACTTTCAAACATTAAGCGTTCATACATTTGCTTGTTTTAATCGAACTCTAAAATCAGAAGAGGGTTGAGATACCTCTCAGTATTCCCTGTGATCTTATCAAATCTCAGAGGGTTCCAATAACCGTCTAAAATCAGTCATGCCATCACTATCACAGCCTACGAGAGAGTACTTATTGCAACGTCGTACTATCTCCCAAAGACTTCGAGCTATCACGGTTAGCTCCGGTTGGGAATACCTACGATCCACCTTGTGGCTCGACGATCTCAAGCGGTGACATATAGGAGATGCCACCTCGATCCACTTTAGGCTCGTCAATCGTACCGGTACGTGGATTCTTAATAAACTATCGTCTTATTTTAGTGTTACAGACAAGCATCAATCATGTTACATAATATCACAATCTACTGAATAATTTCTCAATTTATGCATACCATGTAAAAGTAGTCCGAATAAATGACCAATGCTATAGAATGCAAGTTGCATGATAGTCAAAATGAGTATCTGATGCTACCTAATGCATTTCCTCTATTTATGCATGTCATGAAATATATGTGCATGAAATAAATGAGTTACTATTCAATCGCATCATCACACAAGCATTTCAAACAATTCAATCAATTTCATAATAAAATTTCTAATAACCTAGAACTATCCACACAAATGTTTTGAATCTTAAATCCATATAATACAAATGAGGAAGAAAGTCGCGCCCACCTTGTTTCGTCGATCTTCAAGGCTCCTTGCTTTCTTTTGAATAATTCGATACTATAGAATTGCAAAAATCTGAAATTTACACTTAATAAAATCACTCTTAGGTTCAAATAATTTCTAAGATGATTAAGAAATTCAAACATTACTTTCGACTAATTCAGGGTTATTCTAAAATTCTAATTTTAATAATTTCTGAGTCTCCTAAATTTACTTAATTTTGAAATAAAAACTTTTAATTAAATTTTCTAATGCCTTAATCTTCTTAGTAAAATAATTTATTAATATCACACTAATTTTAATTACGAACAAAATAAGACTTTCAAATATTACATATTTAATTTCAAAGCTTAAAATTCCATTCTTTTTTTATAAAAGATTTTAAACTCCTAAAAGTTTATTTTTCATGTTTTCAATTAATGGAATTAACTAGATTTTTTTTCGAACTTTCTAAACGTTAGAATAAGTTAAATTATTTTATTAATTTATTCTAAACTAATTTTAGTTCAAAATCACAAAATTAAATAAATAAGTGAATAACTAAAGTAAATTTTCGTACCTTTCGGAATTTGCGTCTCTGTTCAAATTCTTTTAAAGCTGGTACTCGATTTTTTTTTATGAAATTCTTCGTTCAGTAACTTAATTCAATGTCCCAAAATCAGTTTTCTTGCAACAACACAATCAATCACATTCTGTAGTCCTCAGCAACTTGATTTTTCCTTTTCGTTCCTATATTTTCTACCCTTGTATAACAGAACGTCATAATCCAACTAATTTACTTCCAATCCATGTGACGCACACCCAACTCTCAGAAGCCAAAATCCAAATCTGAAGCAACTTTCAACAAATCACGACCAGCATTAAGAATTGAATAGCAATGGCTGATTTTTTTTTTTCATATCCGTTCATCACGGTCAGCAACTAGTAACTAAACATCAGCTTCAAATTTGGATTTCCTTCTTCGTTCTCTGCTCCATCTTCTTCATTCTTCTTCATTTCCCACGTTTAACAGCAGTGGCCTGAATCATTAGTAGCGGTCCCAAATGCTCTCTGCTTTCTCCTTCGTTCCTCTGTTCTTCTTCTTCCTTGCAGCAGCGGCTGCAAAACCAGCTGAGCTGGTTCTCTTCTTCTCGCCAGGTTGCAGCACTGCACGACCTTCCTGTTCTCGATTCACAACAGCAATAGAAACACATACTCCCCCCTGCTAGCCGATACACTAAGACAACTAAACCAGCTTCACAACTCTGTTTTCACAGTCTAAAACTTAGACATTTGAAGCTCCTGTTCCTCTGTTTCAGCCACCGAACGAACCCAAGAGTGACAGAATTCCTTGCTGCAGCTACTTGCGTTCTTCCTTCCTCTGTTTGTGTAACATGGCTGCTGCAACAGCAGCAGCAATCAGAGCGTCGTTGCTCTGTTCCTCTCTTCCCTCTGTTTTCTTCCTCTTCTCGGTTCTTTTTCATTTGCAGCCCGGTGTAGCAGTAGCTGCAAACCAGCAACTTTCTTTTCCTCTATTCATCCATCACCGCAGCTCCCTTCTTCTTCAATGTCTCGGTAGCTGCTGCAACAACCAGCAACAACCACGTCCACGTTTCCCCTGTTTCCATCTTCTTCTTATTTCCATTTCATTTCCTTTCCTTCGTAAGCCAACCAACACCGCCAAATCCGAAGACACTCGATCGTTCCCGCACCATCTTCACCGCCAACACCAATTTTTTCCATTGTAGTCTTTAAATTTCCAGGCTTTTTTATTCATTTGTTTTTTTTTTCTTCTAATTACTTGAGTTATTTACACTTTATATTATCAAATTATATATACATGTTAACAATATAATTATCTCCTTCATTTTTAATACTTCTATGGTATGCATAATTATTTTTATTATTATTATTATTATCATTATTATTATTTTAACCATCCATTTATTCCAAATTTCTGATTATATCTTCACCAACCCATAATATTTTCTAATAGTACGTTTCATCACATCTATTTTTCCTAGCTAATTTAAGTTGATATCGAATCTCGATTTGTCATTCTATTTATTTCATTTTACTTTATACCTATTCACGACGCAACATGATCACGAAGTTCTGGGGTATTACAATCTACCCCCTTTAAATAAATTTTTGTCCTCGAAATTTGAGTCAGGCTAATTAGTGTAGAGAATCAATTTACATTTTCGCAATTTGCTATAGGTTTATTCGCTTCCACTGCGTTACTCTGATCCTACGTAGAGAATCCTTCATGCTCCGCCGGATTATATTTCTCCGATCCATGAATATTATTAGGGTCTTTCTCCACCCACATTTAATTCATCATCTTGTAATGTTACCGGTGTGATTTCATTTCTTTTCTGACAACATCCTCTACAGAACGATTAAAATTTCTTCAAGTCTTTCACATAGCTACGCTAAACTGTACAAATAACCACCGTCTTTCTCGAGACATCACGCCTTCAACGATCATTGATGATTTTGGAATAATGTACGTCCTATTTTTCAGTATGAAGGTTCGTGATGTAGTCCTCTCCCTGAATTGACACTTAGGAAGAACGATCAGTTCACTATCGTTGACGTGATTTAGTGTAGAAACTATGATATCTTCGCCCAGATATCACATGCGACATTTGTGACATCTCTATAAGAGAATTTGAAACTTAGCAATAGTTCTGTGTATGCTCTTGCTTGAGATGAACTTGAGCTATTCAAACATTTCCAATTTTTCTTCCTCATGTACTCTCGTTGTTTGTGTTGTGAGCAACTGTAGCTTTCAAAATAAGGCTCTGTCACAGATGGTTCAAACAGGCTCTTATCTAATTATATTATTCTCTCATTTCAACCTTGGGCGATTGTGTTCTTACAGACGCCCTATACCGAGAGATCAATGGTCATTATCTAGAATTAACTACTGCAGTAATAGAATCAGACCATACTGACTAGGAATACATGTGAAACATCCATTCCAAGAGTAATAGTTGGAACCTTGGAGATCCAGGGATTAGAAAGAGATTGTTCGACGGACAACAAAGAATTTAAGCCACCACATTTGACATTGATCTTCGGGAGAATGCTTGTGAAGTATTGATCATTAACTCCTGTTGGAACAATGCATTGTGTCACAATACCAACATCATCTAGACTTTCCTTCATCCACAGACCATATATAGTAGATGTTCTCCTCTCTGGTATAAGATAAAAGATGGACTAAAATGTTCCAGGAAGTTGGCTTGTATCTGTTCAAACATCTACTCAACTCGGACAGAGGAAGAAGTTATCCTAGCTCGATGATTCACTTAGAATCTGTCAAATGGTTAATTTACAAGAATTTCCTTCTGCTCTCCTCACTTACTAAGATCTCGAATAAGACTACGTATGCCACAATAAACGGAAAATGTGCAATGGCTAGTGCTCTATTTTGTTGGTTGCATTTACTTAATCACAACTATGGTGTCACTGTTAGCTACAGGGTTTTCACCATTTACCTCCAATTCTGAGGATGATCTCAATATCACTCTCTCAGAGATCTCCGCTATCACTTCGGTTATTACCTCTCTGTTCTAGCTTGTTTCTACTCCTCGCCCAAGCACGCTTAACTGCGAAGTTCTAATGGGATCCGGTGCATTAGTGCTGGTATGATCGCACCCTTTATTTCCTTGTTCCAAATTATCGATAGGCAACTAACACAATTTAAGTTCCTTGGTCTATATCCTTTTCCTTACCGCTCATTTGTCCTGGCCTATTTTATCAAGATTGTTGCTCTGTTATCAATAATATGTCGGTCTTACCAACTGGTATGCCACTAATGTCATCCTTCTAAGTCTAGTCATTACCATGGCCTTTCGATGTTGATTCCTTTCGATGGGCCACCTTTCTACCGCAAAGGGATTAGTCACGCCTTCATAAGTACTCGATCTCAACTTCTGAAATTCATTTACAAATCCCATTGCTCCTTGTCATAAATGACTGATCTAGTTTCTGGAATCGTATCTATAAACTTATCTATCTGATGAGTTTGGAATTGTAGCTGCATCTGAGGCACTAATTGCACTAATGACTATACTGGTGTCAGAGTAGACGTCGACAGTTGTGGTAACGCCAATGATCGTAGAATTTACACTACTTGTTCCACAAATCCTGGAAAAATTTCCAATTTCACTTTCTAAGGAATCTCTATTGTTAATTCCTGGATCACTAAAGTATCTTGGGTCATTGCCACCCTCGACGTGCTCTCACCTCCCAGTATAGGTTCATCTCTCATCTCTTGACGTAAACTACCAATCAAGAATTTAACTCGGCAATTCATGATCTATTCCTGTTAAGTTAAAGAATAACATTTATTTTATATGTATACATCTATATATAGTTATCTTTTGTTTTCTTCTGGATCGTGGCCCATCTTCTCGACCACCACTTCCTATACCCCTATGTCATCTCACGATTCTCGTGCTAGGGTAACTCTAGGTACATAGTCTCTAAGTTCTCAATTTGTCTCAGTTGTCTAGAAGTTTATGCTTCTAAGTCGATAGCATTTCGTCTGTTCTGGGTACAGGAATTTGGGTCATAATACTTAACTAATCAACTGCATATATAGATCAAACAGACATTCCACAACCACACAAACAATACACGCCAGCATAATGCAATCTTGGAGCTTCCGTCTGTGCTTCCAGGTCCGTGTGTCTCATCCCACACTCGCCCTTCCACATAGACTTCCGCCCAGAATTACATTACACCCAAACAATGCGCAAGTGTCCCGATATCCCTGACTGCACTATCCCACCATTCTTAACTGGGCCCTTGGCTAAAAATAGTGTGACAGAGCAACCACAGATGTTTCTAAGGCTGACGCAAAACCCACCGTACTGTACTACCCCATTCCAGTACAATACAGTACGTACTAGTCCAGCCAAAGAAGTCGATCACTCACCAAACATGGTCTGTCATTCTCCGAATTCAGGATTCCTCTGTACCCCCAAATCCCTATGTTCCCCATCCTACGTAGAAACCAGAGATACAGGCTCCTCCCAAACTCGGGTCCTGACCAAACAAGTCTGCGTTCAAACACGTTATGTAACATCTCGAAAATTTTATATGAAATTTTATTTTTTTACTTAGAATATTATACAAAAATTGGTGAATGAAAAATTTGGCATGTTCTAGTTATCCAAGTACGGATCAAAAATCAATTTAAGGGATTTTAGAAAGAAAAAATATGATTTTAATGCATGAAATGGGATATCATGGTCAAAAATACAAGGATATGTGCAAATTCGATGAAAAAAGGATTAGAAGTCGATTTGGATCGAGATTTGGCAAAAATCGAAAGAGAAAACAAGGAATTTGGCTGAAAAATCAGAAAAATAAACTCAAAATGATGTAAACCGTTGATCTGAATCAGATATCACCATCCAACGGCCAAGATTAGGAACTCACGTACGCCCGGGAGCACCAGATCAATTCGATCGAACGGCCAGAGATTGAAAATGCGTGATTCGAGGACAATCGTGCGACCAGAACGAAGATCGGCGATCACGAAATCGGAGTGCACACGATGATCGAGGATCATCAACGATCTAGATCTCACCCGCCAGAATCAGATCGCAAACGAACACTGCGATCGAGGATCATCAACGGCTATGATTGAGAATTAGATCCTGTTGCGTGATCCGAGGATAATCTAACGGTGTCGATCGAAGATTGACACGTGTCTGGAGGAAGATCTAATGGTCTACAATTCGTCCGCCCAATCTGATCGTGAATGCATCCCGAGGAAATCCAACGTTATAGATCGAATGCTTTGATTAATTTCAAATTTTAATATATGAAAATTACGAAAAATACCGAAATAAATCCGAAAAATAGTTTCTAATTCCGAAAAATCCCTAAAAATAGTCCTTTTGCTCCAAATATTAAAAACTACGAAATTTAATTAAAATATGGAGTTGTATTTCTAGAAGGACACAAATTTTCCCCTTGAAAAATCTATATAAACCCCCCAAGGCCCACAAATTCATTCATTCAAAAAAAAATAAGAGTTGAATGCTCCTCTTATTTTCTCTAAGCCTTCTTCTTGGCACCTCCCATCTTCTCTTGTGTGTGAGAAGTTCTTCTTTCAATTTGGGAAAACAAGTTGATTGATCTTCGTGGGGCTAGTACGAGGGGGGAAGTGCTGCCGAAATTCCGGGAGAAAACGTCATAAGGTGGAAGTGATTTCTAGAACACCCTTCTGTTCTT
>JAJIYU010018753.1:0-11096 GCA_030144865.1 Tinospora cordifolia
TGAGAAATAAATACACAAAATTCTTGAATATTTTTCTTATAAATAACCACTTAAATGAACACTCAAATGATGAGAAAAATTATTAATGTGCACTGTATAGGCTTGGGAGTTAGAAATTTGAATTTCGAAATTCGAATGGAATAGGAAATCAAATAACACAGATTCTTTCCAAAAAACTACTTTCCAAAACTATTCATTTTCTTTACCCACTTTTCCTAAACTCAAACATCATCCTGGATCCCCTCTAGCCACTCTCTAGCGTTTCCATTTTCTTTAGGACGTCCCCCCTAGAGTCTCTCTCCAAGATGCACAAGGAAGAACAAGAAAAAGAAAAGAAAGAAAGAAAGAAAAGGGGAGGCATTCTCAAAAATCAAGATCCAATGAAAGAAGAGAGGTAGGATCAATCGAATAAATGACTTTCGCTCCTTTCTTCTTCCCCTTCATGAAGTTTTAGAATTGTGGCTATTGAAGGATGTCCTCGCATTCCATCATCATCATGTTTAAAAAAATAAAGAGAGGAAGAAATGCCGCTTGTCGAGAAATTTGCTGTTGGAAAACAAAATAGTGAGAAACTGAGTTATTGGGGTAAAAATCCCTCAACCTTCATTTTTTATAATCGTGTCTTTATGCTAATACGTGTTCGTAAGAGTTAGGGAAATCAAAAGAATATTTTTGTAACACCTTGCCTCCACTGAATTATCTATACGTGGACCACACCACTTCACTGGGAGGTAGGTTGACATTACTTTATTTCATTCTTTCCTTTTTAGTCCCAAGTCTTTGGGATTTTCTGAGTGACATTAATTCATAACATTTTCAATGATAACAATATATATTGAAGAAAAATAATTTAATATTATTAATTCAATCCAAAGGTACAAAACCCTTAATTGTTTATTGTAGCAGAAATAATTTTAAATAACAAAATTTGGGCCCACATGCCCTACAGTTAAATAGTTGCTAAGAAATATTGTCTATGTGCATTCTTGTGCTCTCTGTTTGTAAGTTCCCAGAAATATTAGAAGAAGGAAGGGTGAGCACAAAACCTAGAGGATCATTATAAATATTTAAGTCATTATTTCAACAAATAAGACATTCATATCAAACACTTCCAAGCGTTATATGATTCAATCAATTATTTGTTTAATAATAGTCGTAATTAAGACCGAAACAAACTTGGTGTTCTTATCAAAATTCATATCAAAGGAGAAAAGGCAATCTTAATGCTAGTTTCCAATGGATCTAGGGTCTAACCCATTATCTAAGACTTTGAGTCTTACCTGTGTGAATTAGGGACAAACCCCATCGTTACAATCTTAAGAACACCTAGAGTAATCCCCTTTAGGACACTGCGTTGGTATGTGATTATATTATAATCTTAATTAATCATTCTGTTAAGTGTAAAGCATAACATTCATGAATATAAACTAACATGTTTTAGAAATTTAACATGTGAGCATGGTAACAACATAGCATGGATCATATTATTACATAACATACATCTTTATTCATGCAAACCTAAGCATGTGATATTTAGGAATGACATCTATGAATATTTCAACATAGAGCATACATATTCAAGTATAATTATACATGAACATCTTATTGAAATCAAGATAATAAAGTAAAATTTGGAATTTACTTCCACCTCAAATAGCTTTAATCATTAAGCTCCTCTGTTGAATCTCCTTCTAGTACAAAATTTGTGTATAACTTCATTACTACTACTTTAATTGCCGTTTGGAACAACTAAAGAAAGAAAAAGAGATGCCAAAATGGAGGCAGAGCGAATAAGAAGGGACTTGTCTAGTTTTCGCTAGGATGAAGAGAATAGTGCTCATACTTGTGTTTATATAGAGTTCTAATGGGCATGAATTGGCAAGTTTGGGGTGTCTTTATTGTAGAAACCTTGTTAAAACTCTTCCCCTTTCCATTTTCTTTGTTTCCTATGCATAAGAATTAGTAAGTAAAGGTTTTAGAAATCGCTAATACATTCTTTTAGGTTGATTTCATAGAAACCTTTCTAATTCTCTGTTTTACATGTTTCCCAAGCACATATATTAGCAAGTAATTATTTTAAAAGTTGTTAATACATTTTTTTGGGTTGATTTCATTTTAGAAAACTTTCTAATTCTCTATTTTTCTTGTTTCCCAAGCACATATATTAGCAAGTAATTATTTTAGAAGTTGCTAGTACATTCTTTTAGGTTGATTTCATTTTAGAAAACTTTGTAATTTTCTATTTTACTTGTTTCCCATACACATATCTTAGCAATTAATTATTTTAGAAGTTGCTAATACATTCTTTTGAGTTGATTTCATTTTAGAAACCTTTCTAATTCTTTATTTTACTTTATTTAAATTATTTAATTTAATTTTAATTATTAAAAAACATTTGGGGTATTATAAGCTACCCCCCTTAAAATAAATTTCATCTTCGAAATTTGTACTTACTTGTTGCAATACTGTTTGGTCATGCATTCTTGTTAAAGAGGTCTTGGTACTTTGTTTTCATCTCACTTTCTAGCTCCCAGGTTGCCTCTTCTACTCCATGATGTCTCTAGAGAACTTTGACTAAAGAAATGTCTTTTGTTCTCGAGCTTTGCACTTTGCAGTCGAGGATCCTAATTATTGTTGCTTCATACGTGGTATCATCTTAGATGTCCACCTCCGCCCAATGGATTATGTGAGAGGAATTAAGTTCATACTTCCTCAGCATTGACACATGGAACACGTTGTAGAATAAGGACATTCTGTTTGGTAGATTTAACTTATAGACCTTTCTACGATTCTTGTAAGTATTTCAAATGGGCTAGTGAATCTGGGTGACAACCTTCCCTTATATCCAAATGGCTTGATTCCTTTCCGAGGGCTTATTCTTAAGAACGCTTTATCATCTGCCTAAAAATCAAGAGGCTTTCTCCTTTTATTGGCATAATTCTTTTGTCTACTATGTGCTGTGGTCAATCTCTTCTATATCTGTTTTACTTGATTGTTTATCTCCTCCACTAAATCTAGCCCAGTAAGCACGTGATCCTCAAGTTTAGCCCAATAGGTTGGTGATCTGCAAGGCTTCCTATAAAGAACTCCATTCGGAGCCATCCTTATACTTACATGATAACTGTTGTTATAGGCAAACTTTGCCAGGTGCAAGTACTTGCTCCAATTTTCCTTGAAGTCAAGGACGCAAGACCTCAACATGTCTTCTAGTGTTTGACTGACCCTCTCAGACTGACCATCAATTTGTGGATGGAAAGTGATGCTAATGGTGAGTTTGGTGCTTAGCTCTTTTTGTAGACACTGACAAAACTATGATGTGAATCAAGAGTCTCTGTCTGACACTATGGTTATAGGCACACTATGAAGTCATACTATCTTCTTTACATAAAGCTCCCCTTACTTATTGACTTGGTATATGGATTTAATAGGTAAGAAATGAGCCACCTTAGTGAGATGATCATAATCACCCATACAATATCTTCTCATTTTTTATTCTGCAATAATTTGCTATCAAAGTCTATGATAATGTTATCCCACTTCGATTCAGGGATTGGGAGTGATTGTAACATTTTAGAGGGTTTTTTGTGCTTTGGCTTCACTTGTTGATAGGTTAGGCATTTAGAGACATATTTTGTTATGTCTCTTTTCATTCTCGCAAGCAATAGGTTTTTTTTGAGGTTTTGATACATCTTGTCACTGCCTGGATGCATCATGTTCTTGGTTTATGGTTGGCTTACTCTGTCCATTCTAAGGTTCAAAAATTCTATCTCCAAGCCTTAGGGTATTTTCATCATCTAACCTAAAGTTAGTATGCTTACCTTGTTAAACTCCTTCTGTCAGACTTGTTAGCCACTTATCTTGCTTGTTCGTCCCTGATCTAGTGTGGAAGATTTGGTTGGCAAGTGATGTTGTAAAGATAAACTTGCTTATTTTTTGAATCCACACCCGAGTTATAATCCTCAATTAACTAATACACTGAACCCTTTTCCTCCTCCTATTTATTGAATTTTCTACTCAAGGCATCACCCACTACATTGGCCTTCCCTGGATGGTAGTGTAGTTGGAAATCATAGTCCTTAAGGAATTCTATCCATCTTTGTTGCCTGAGGTTTAACTGTCTGGGTATAGATGTATTTCAAACTCTTGTGATATGAAAACATATTAAACTTCTTAACATAAAGGTAACATCTCCAAATCTTTAGGGCAAATACAATGGTAGCCAACTCTATGTCATGGGTTGGGTAATTTTACTCATGGATCTTAAGTTTTTTTGATGCATATGTAGCAACTTTTCCTTTTTGTATCAAGATTGCACTCAATCTATTATGTGAGGTATCCGTATACAGAACATACTTAACACCATGTGTAGGAGTGACTAAGTTGGGGGCAGTAGTCAAACTGTTCTTCAATTCTTGGAATCATTGTTCACACTTCTCATCCCAACTGAACTTTACTCCCTTTCTAGTCAGTTTGGTCATGGGTTCGACCAACTTGGAGAAATCTCAGATGAACCTTTGGTAATATCCAACTAGGCCTAAGAAACTTCTAATCTCCATAATTGTCTTTGATTGCTTCCAATCCATGATAGCTTCCACCTTTTCAGGGTTTACAGAGATGACTTCGACTAATACTACATGGCCAAAAAACTTGACCGTCTTCATCTAGAATTTGCACTTGTTGAACTTGGCATACAATTGGTTTCTCCTAAGGGTCTCCAACACAATCATCAAGTGTTCTAAGTGTCCAGCTTCTGAATTAGAGTCAATCAGGATGTCATCTATGAATACCACTACAAATTGGTGAAGGTATTGCCAAAACACATGGTTCATTAGATACATGAATGTTGCTGGTGCATTGGTTAAACCAAATGGCATCACCATGAATTCAAAGTGTCCATATCTTGTTTTGAAAGCTGCCTTGTGTATATCTGACTCTTAGACTGTCAATTGGTGATATCCTATCCCAGGATCAATCTTAGAGAAATAAGTGGCTCCTTTCAATTGATTGCATAAGTCATCTATCCTTGGTAGGGTGTACTTGTTCTTCATTATCTCCTAATTTAGTTTTCGATAGTCAACGCATAGTTTCATGGAACCATCTTTCTTTTTCATAAACAGTACTAGAGCTCCCCATGGTGATTTGCTTGGCCTAATGAATCCTTTCTCTCGGAGCTTGTCTAGCTGAGTCTTTAACGCAATAAGCTCTATAGGTGCCATTCTATAGGAAGGTATGATTATGGGGCTGGTTCCAAGGTGAACTTTGGTATTGAATTCTACTTTTCTAGTAGGTGGTAGCCAGGATAAGTCATCTAGAAACATGTCTTCATATTCTTGAAGTACTTGTATGTCTTAGATCCTTCTTTATTATTCTTGGCCCTCTTCAAAGAGTTTCTTGAGTTTATCTTTTTGCCTTGACAAGTTCAACATGGCTATCGTCGAGCTTCTAGGTAATTTCTCCATATCACCATTAATCCTAAGGGCTTCTACCAAAGGTAATGTTATTCTTGCTCGCTTCTGTGGACAATCTATTTGTGCTTGATACTAGTTTAACCAGTCCATCTCGAAGATTTGTAACACACTAGGTCCCATTACATGACGATACTATCCCCACTTAGCCACAGACACACCGTGGGGTTTTGTTCCTGGAGAGACTCGAACTCGAGCCATCCCCAAAAGGCCTTGGCACTAGTGAACACTCGCTTATGCACTCATAGACTAGTCTCAACTCTGAGGTCCAGCCGGTGTGGAATTATTACAATCCACCCCCTTAGAGGCCATCTCATCATCGAGATGCACACTCGTTGCACTCAGAGGTGGCTTTGATACCATTTTGTAACACACCAGGTCCTACTACGTGACAATATTGTGCTCACTTAGCCATAGACACACTGTGGGGGTTTTGTTCCCGAAGAGACTCAAACTCGAGCCACCCCCAAAAGGCCTCGACACTAGTGAACACTCGTGTATGCACTCATAGCTTAGTCTCAACTCTAAGGTCCAGCCGATGTGGGATTATTACATTACGTCATATCCATAAAATGGAAGTATACAGAGGTCAAATTAAATCAGTTTATTTCCAAACCTAAGGTCGCATTCTTTTTGAGGTGATAATAGTTCCTATGAGTATGGATACATTCAAAGTCGTAGGTAATGCTTTTGTTACTAGTTGCAATTTATCTGCTAGTTTTTCAGTCGCAAAGGATTTTGTAGCACCTGAATTAAACAACAATTTCATAGTTGCATTAAAAAAAATAAGAATGTACCTTGTACTATAAGAAACAAAGTCTGGTTTTGCCCATGGCCCTGGTTCTGCCCTTGGTTAACATTCTATCTTACTTGAGGTTGACCATTTCATCCTTTGCCCTGATTGTTTTGTGGCTATTGTTGAGGAGTTTGAGTTGGTGCTCCTACAAGACAATTCTTTGCTATGTGTCCCCTTTGTTTGCAAAAGAAACACAGTCCCAATTTCTTTGCTTGGTGCTTCTGTTCCTCTTTATCATGGTTGGGTGGTACTTGTTGCTGATTTTGAGACGCCTTATTTCCACCATTCTTCTGGTGCGAGTTATGCTTCTTCTAATTTCCTCGGTAGTCTTGGTTATTACCAAGCCTCTTGTTTCTATTCTTCAACTTTTGTTCAAAGTCGAGCTATTGCTCCAGTAACACTACCTTCATCTTTTCTTCCCTAATTAATTTCAGGGAGAACTTAGCCAATTCGATAAACTTGGTCTCATATTTCACTACAATCATATCTTTTTAAGTTAACCCAACGAACTCAGATTGCATCTTCCTCAACGTAGCATCCGGGAAGAACTTCTCATAGAACACTTCCTTGAACTCTTCCAAGTTCATCTCTGCGACATTGGTATTTGGATCTACCTTTAGTATTTGCCACCAACTCCTAGCCAGTCCCTTAAACTGATGGGTAGCCAGTGCAACTCTATGGGGGCTCGTTACCCCTAACACATCCAGATGTTCGTCATGTTCCTGGTACAAGTGGTCTGTTGACATGTAGTCAGATCTGCCATCAAATTAAGATGGTCAGAGTTTTTGCAACTCCATCAACATTTCCCTTTGTTCCTTATCCTCCACACCATCTCACGCCCTCTGACGAACTAGAAACTTAGGTATAGGTGCCAGCTGTTACATCGAAATTTGTTCTTGTATCTGTGGTTATGGTGCCGCTTGTGGTAACATCTGAGGTAGTGTCCTCATAATTTGCTCTGCAACTCTCCTAGTGATATCTTTTAACAACTTAGGAGTCAGCATATTCTCAATTTGAGCCTCAACAGCACTAGTCTATGCCTTTTGTCCTTGCGGTTCAATCTCATCCAATACGGTAGACCTAGTAGCATATCTCCTGGATTTGACCATCATCTACAAGTCAAAAGCCATTTTAGTATCCAATAAGGTATTGCAACAAAATTTTGAGAAAATTATAATCTTGGGTACACAACTCGTCCTCCCTTATCCTCTGGATACAAAATGCTTTTCCAAACTGGAGAAAATGGTCACCCTATCCTTAGTAGTTTGTCATGATTGTTCCCTCAAACTTTTCATTTTGTTAATGCTATTATGACTCTAGATTCATTTTGTGAGGTTCTCGATTTGTTCAACCTATCAGTTTATTCTTCTAAGTTCTGTTTGAGTGTTTCAAGTACATCTAATGTTGTTGGTACAAGATTTGGTCTCAAAATCAAAATGCATGTGATATATATATATAAGGCATGCATTCAATCAATCATTTAATCATTTTATCATACAATTTCACATTATCATAGGGAGATTCCAAGCTTCTACCTATGCCTCTGAGTTTGAGCATCCTATACCACTCTTGCCCATCGACATAGGCTTCCACCTAGACATCTCACTGCATTCAACCAATTTGGCAAATGTCTCAACAATTAAGGTATTCCAAGCCCTACAATGCTCAATCGTCCCATACCAGCCAAGCGTAGGAAGACGAGCTCTTCCAAAGTTATAGGTCATTCACCAAATATGGCCTATCATTCTCGTAGTCCAGGATTCCTCTATACCCTCGAATTCCTATGCATCCCATACCACATAGAAACCAAAGATATATGATCTTCTCGATCTCGTGTTCTGACTAGTCAAGTGTTTTATTTTTCATACGTTTTTAGTCTCTAACCTATGTCCTATAAGTTTTCATTTATGATCCACTGTGCCACCTTCGGCAACACCAAAGTCTCTACTTAAGGTCTCTTTCCCTACCTAGGGTCTTAATATCTGGTTGAATCCTACAACCTTTATCCATTTTATAGTACCACCTTTGGTGCTACCTTTGTACTTTAGTACGTTCTTTGCCCTTAAATACACCTCCTAGCTTTTTGGCAAAACAAGTGTGTTCTTCAACTTTGACTACTTGAATGAGCTAGAAGGACAACCTCAGATCGAGTGGCGAGACAAAAGTCTACTTAGCAATTAGCCTTTTAAAATGGGATAAACCATCTCTCTTGTAATGTTTAGTTTTACTCAGGACAAGGCTTACCCACTATCAGCTCAACTCGTAATTTTCATATTAAAACAAAATATTTGAAAACATATATCTCTTTTAAAACACAAATTTTTAAAATGATTTTCAATTTCAAAATAAGAGATAAGGCTACCTGATGAGTCAACTCTTTCTACATCTGTAATACCCCAAAATTTTGTCAAATAATTTAAAATAAATAAAATAAGTTAAGTGAATTAATTTCAAAGACTTTAAGAACTTTTTGGCTGCAAATTGTGGGTTGGCACATGAAAAATAAAATATATTGGAGATATAATATAAATTAGGCAAATAAAACCTTAATTTGATAATTAGATGAAAATTTCAATTTAGTAGAATTAATTATGAAATTTAAAGAGTTGCTTAAGAAATAAATAAATAGAAATAAAAAAGTATATATACACATATAGGTTAATATGTGTATGAATAAGGTGTGTGTTAGCATAATAAATGTTAATACTACATATTATAGGAATATGTACATAAAAAAATTTATATAATTAAATAAAAATGTAGTATACGTGTATTTATTTAAAATAAATGAAACATTATATAAATATCAATTTATAATTACATAAATGATTATCTAAAAATGAAATATGAAATAAATAAAAATATATGAAAATGAAGAATGTAGATTATTTAATTATTGACATTAAAGATATTAGAGAAATAGAAAAATACCTATTAAATGCAATATTAAATAAGTAGAAAGGGGAAATATTAGCAAATAAATAAAATAGAAGGATGTGAGCTAGTTACACAAATTAGAAGGTGAAAGATTGGTTTATAAGTGACAAAACTCGGATGATAGAAATAATTTGATATTAGAAATTGCATCCAACGGCCAGAAACACTCAATCTTCACAATTTGCAATCCAACAGCTTAAATCAAGATCGCATCGTACGTCTAGGAACACCGAATCACGCAAATCCAACAGCCCAAACTCGATCAGCTAGATCAATGGTCCAGATCGAGGCGCTCAACAACAATCGCAAATGAGTACAACGCTCGAGGACGATCTGATGGCCTAGATTTGAGGTATCTCTGATCAATCGCGAACCAATGCGTCACTTGAGGTCCATCAGACGATCTAGATCGAAGCGCTCAAAGATGATCGCAAACAAGTACTACGATCGAAGAAATCGGACGGACAGAAATGATCAAAGACGATCAGACGGTCAGAACGAGTTTCGCTCATCGTGAAATGTGTGTCTCGAGGACAATCCGCGCGTCCAGATCAAATTCGTAATTTGAAAATTGCGAACCAACACCGCTTTCGAGGAAATTCGATAGAACGATTTTGATTGATCAAGAATCTGTGCGGCACTCAAGGATGATCCAAGCGTCCAGATCAGACTCGCATGATCGAAGATCTGACACCGTGCTCGAGGAGGATCCGACCTCCCAGATGCAACCCGCCTAATCTAAGATACTAGTGAGTGATTCGAGGATAATCTAACGGTCTCGATCCGATGCTCTGAAAATAATAACGAAAATTCGATTAAATATTTTAAAAATCCAAAAAATTAATTTCTAAATTCCCAAAAATTTCCAAAAAATTACTTGCTAATCTCCTATGCTTGGGGGGCACGAAATTTTGAAGAATTGGCAAGTTTCCCACAAGATGACACCCCAAACTTGCCATTCTCTACCCTTTTGAACTCTATATAAACACCCCCCATGTTCACAATTCATCTCATCCCAAGAAACAAGAGTTGAATTGTCATCTTGTTCTCTAAGCCTTTTTCTTGGCAATCCCCTCAGTTCTTGAGTAATCTTGAACTATTCTTAAGTGTTCTTGAGTGTTCTTGAGTGTCTTGAGAGTTCTTGAGTGTTTGGAAGCTTTGAAGTAACGAAACTCTGCCGGATTTCAGAGGCGTACAGAAGAGACGTATTTAAGGTAGATGTAACTTCTAACTTCTACTTCTTTATTTTAATTTGAATAAGTCTTGCATGTGTGATGATGTTTCGAAGATGATTGATTGAATATATGTTTTAATATGCATGCTCTATTTATTTGGTGTGCCATGAATATACATGTTATGCATGTTTCGAAATTAAGAATATTGATGCATGTTATACCTGAATTGTGTCTTGAATAAATATTTAATGATTCATGTTTTGTATATGTTGCATCGATGGTTTAATCCGATATTGTGTGATTTATCACTAAGAAAAGATTAAATAATGATTCAATCCACGTACCGACACGATGATGGACTGCATAGTGTCATAGTGTGTGTTCCACCCCTCGACCCAGCTTGCCGATTCACCATTGAAAATTTTGAACTGGGTTTCCAAGAGTGATCCCACTTCATACATATTGGGGATTGAGTTTCAGTTTGTCATTCTCTCTCCCTACAATGTGGAACACAGAGATTAAACTCTTTCGATCCGAATATCAACCATAACCAGGAAATTGTTTGAATTGCCTAATGTACAAAAGTTTTTGATATGCTTGGTTTGTTTGAAGTGAAATAATGATTTAGATGTTTAGAAAAATCCACTGGGCTATGTGCTCACCCCTTCCTTCTATTTTTCAGGTAATTGATTTACATGAAGACCATGAAAATTAGTTAGGTTC
>JAJIYU010018754.1:0-11066 GCA_030144865.1 Tinospora cordifolia
ATATACTAATTACAAAAGAAAGAGGCCAAGGAGGATATACTTGCTGGAGCAGAATCATCTTTGGCTGGTGTTATAGAAATGCATTCAGATTGGCCTATTTGGTACATTTTACATGCCTTGAGCGCATGCCATCTATGGCATATACAGCTTTAGTTTGTTTCCAACCGTTAGGGATCGCATTATCGTAGTAGCAGATTTACAGCATGTTGGTTCCAACATGGTGTCACGAGGCTTCCTTCTACAAAGACGTGACTTTGGAGCTTTAAGGTTTTAAATTAAGCACTCTAAGGGCCCGTTTGGTATTTGGAATTGGGATGGGATTGGACAAATTTTTGTCTTAATTATGTGTTTAGGACTACGTAGAATAAGATAAAAAATTGTCTGGACTCACTTATTTATTCTATGTGGGTGGAGATAACTTAAGTTTATTTTTGGTGGGATTAAGTTATTTCATTGAAAAATATATATTTTTATTTTTTAAAAAAATATTTTTTAAAAAATTTTTATATTTTATCTCATCTTATCTTATTTTATTTTACTAAAATAATCTTATCGTATTCTGTGCACTAAACGGGCCTCAAAGGCGAGGAAAATTAATGGGTTGGAAATAATTTTTATGCCTTACTGAGGGTACCGTTTGGTGATGAAGTAGATTAATATTTTAATTATTTATGTTACTATTATTTTTTTCCTATAAAGAGGAGCACAGATGCCCTTCTTTTTATGTGCGTGTGTGTTATTTTATTTTATTTTATTTTATAAATTTTTATTTTCTTATTTTAAGCATAAACGATGTAAAATTTTCTGTACTTGGTGGGTATGAGACAATGAGAAGCAATATCTGAAAGTCTAATACAGGATCCTTCCATCTTGTAGCATTATGGGTCTGACATAGAGTGGAATGAAGATGAGATTAAAAAGATACGATTAGGGTAATAATTGGTAAAAAAGGTTATGACTAAAGAAGTCCTGAGTTTAACTCTTTCACTCTCCTTTAACGTTTCTAAAATTTTCATTCTGGATGGCCTCATTTTGTTCTTGGAGTCTTTTGTTCTTCCCCTTATGGAAGGATGTAGATCACTGTATACTAAACTATTTAATTAGAAGTCGAGGATACTTCGATTTTTTTTTTTAATAAAAGAAAATAGAAAGTTACAATTTTAGAATAGAAGGGGATATACGTGTCTAACTATTGTGTGGTTTGATTATTTTTTTTGAAAACTAATTGATTGTTATTATTTGATGTCTGTAAAATAAAAGATTAAAAATCTATTCATTTTTCAGTTAGCATAAAAAATAAAAGGAATCTTGGGTTCGTACTATAAATACTTAAATCACGACAACAATAGAGGCTACTGATTTTAACGACAAATAAATCATTTTTCTACTTAAAGAACTATGAGCTCTTTGTATTGTAGTCATAATAAGGTGAACCTTTATCTTCTACCGTTAAATGAATAAGGACACACTTTAAACTAAGTATACAATTAAAACTAAGTAAAATTTGTGTTAAAATACATAAGAAGCAGATTTCTAACATATTTCCTTATTATGACTACCATAAGTACACACACTAAAATGCAAAAACAATTTAATATGTCAGTTACCGTAAAGGATCGCCAAGGCCTTGGATTTTATTTGGACGGTACTGCCATTAAATACACTTTAATATACATATCACCTATTTATTTAATAATTATTATATAGTTAATTGTTTTATTCTTTGTTTAAATGGCTGGGATTCAATAGCTTTTCGTAAAGTTCTCTATGTATCAAGAAGAAATAAAAATTTACACTATAAAATTGTTTTTGCATATTTTTTTTGTTAAAATCAATAACCCTTTTCTTTATATAAGTTGAAAGTGGGTATACGAAGCATATTTCTAAAATATTTCCTTAATTTAATTGAGAAGAAAGATATGATTCTTTGATAAAACCTCTATCTTCTTCGCTCAAAAGAAAAAAAAAAAAAAAGAAAGAAAGCTCTCTTCTTATTTAATCAATGGCGTACCTGACCGTTAAGACCTTTATCAAGGGTGATCAGGGTTTCCAGCACACTAATATATGTACACCAATCATGATGTTATAAGTTATATTACCACATGCTCAAATTTGGAAGACAGAAAAATGATAAGTTGAGATTTTGTGGTATAATTTGTGTTGATGTCAAAAATTGACCGACTAAGAATAAGAACAAGTAGAAATAAGAATAACACCAAGAAATTGGAAAAAAAAGCTTTAAAAAACTCTCTTTATTGATGAAAAATTCTCAGTAGCAAACAATGAGTTTGTAAAAGTTAGAATGAGATGCCCCTTCGTCTTATAGTAGGTCGAGTTTTATAGATGTAAACATAAACTTATCGAAGTAGGAAACTTCTGGTTATGGTAGGACTAGGAAAGTTCATGAATCATTCCTCTTTAAGAAACTTGTAGGTATGGTTGGTCTTCCTTGATATGAATTGCACTCAAGTTCATAATATAAAATCTTAAAGGATATCATGTTTTAGTCTGGTGGTGAGCTTAGCTCAACCATAGGAAGAGGTCCTATCAGTCATGTCAAGCTCCCATTAGGCAAGTAGTCAAATTTGCATTATGTATGTCATGTGCTCATCCCTAGTATGAGCTTAGGTGTTGTGTTTTGATTCCTGATATTAGCTTGGATGTCATTTACTCATCTTTGGTATGAGCTTGGATGTCATGTGCCCATTCTTGGTATGAGCTTGAGTATCGCGTGCTCATCCCTAGTATGAGCTCGGGTGTCGTGTGCTCATCCCTAGTATGAGGTCAGGTGTCGTGTGCTTATCCCTAGTATAAACTCGAGTATTGTGTGCTCGTCCCTAGTATGAGGTCAGGTATCATGTGTAAGGGGTTCATCCTTAATATGAGCTCGAGTGTTGTGTGCTCATCCCTGATATGAGCTCAAGTGTAATGTGCTCATCCTTGGTTTGGGCTTGGGTGTTGTATGCTCATCCGAGTATGAGTTCAAGTTTCACATCCTTATTATGAGCTTGGGTGACGTGTGCTCATGTTTGGTATGAGCTCGGGTTAGTATACCACATGATTCTCTTTAGGTCTAAGCTGATAGTGCTTATTTCTCGAATTTGTTCTTCATCATCTTGTGTGCTCATCCTTAGCTTGAGCTCATCCCTATTAAGCTCTTCTCGTATGAGGTTAGCTTAGCCTAGGTAAGAGATGACATTACAACTATACCCTAAGCCCTTGTCCTTAAATCATGTAAGGGCCAAGGCTTATGAATTCCTCAAGATCATCATTTTGTAATTGATGTGCCTTTAGATTGGTGTTGATGTGTTGGTGATTGTTGATCTACTTTCAGATGTTCATTAGAGAGTACAGTATGACTAGGTTCTACATATGAAGATTAAACAACTTAGGTAATATATGCTGATCTATCAATATCCTTCTTGTTTTGAGCATGCCATGTGGACTAAGAAAATTTTTAGACTATTGATCCAGCTTGGCCTCTGTAGGGTCATAGGCTATGTCATGACTTATGAGCTGGCTCTTTAAGTTTGAGTGAGTCTTAGAGGCGAACCTAACAATACACCATGGACTTAAAAAATAAGCCAATTCATCTACTAGGTCCCCTAGGTTCCTTGTTCTCCAAGTTTGAGTTGTTTCGTGGACTTAAATAAACATTTTCATTTCTCAAATATGGTCATCCATGAGAGTTTTAGCATGTACGTGGATCTTGCTCTTCCCAAGTCCGATGTGACATTTATGACTTAGAAAATTTTAAGACGTAAGATTCGTGGACCTTTAGATCATTCTAAGGCCAAGCTAGCACTTGGGATGTAAGAACTCTTAGAACATAGATTTGTCACAAATCCCTTACTCATCCTAAGGTTGAGCTAGTTTGTAGGACTTGACATGGAGATCCCACTTGTCCCAAGGTCAAATTACTACTTGAAACTTGAAAAAATTTTGGGGTTTTGATCCATGATTATACTTGAGCAGGGGTTATATAGTATTCTAAGCTTTTAAAGTCTTTCTAAGACATTCTTAGCAAGAGTATGAGTAGATGATTCTACTAAGACCCTTAGGTAATTTAGGTGTTCACGAGACCTCCTTCTTGGCAATAATCTAAGCAAATGATTTTGCTTAGACCCTTGGGTAATCTAGATCTTTGTGAGACTTTCTATAAAATACATTACACCTAATGCCTTGGAGTGCTAAATAGAAATAAGATACATTATACCACATAAATAGGGTCAATTTATGGATGGGGATGTCATTATCCATCTCAACCAAAGATCATAAAGTGCATCTGTCGGGACCCCTTCCTTAGGGAGAATGACGAACCTACAGGCATAGTGTCCTAACAAACCCTCTCCAAAATCGAGTTTGTCAAGACACTGTTAAGCCTCTTTTATACATCATACGTAACACAATCAGAGTAATCATAAGAGATGTGGAAGTAATTATGACATAGAAATACAGCTAGAAAAGAAGATAAGCAAAAATAAATTATACACAGTCCTCTATATGAAGCAATAACGGACATGTCAAAGTTAAAATATTTCCAGAGGTTTCTTTACCCCTATATATCATACTAACTTTCAAAATAATGAACTGCATAGAGAACCTACCAAAATAAACTAAGAACGCAACATTACGCTATAAAAACCTTTTTGCCTTTTGTTTGCAGAAGAACCTAAAATGTTAGAGTAGTGAGCTAATTTGTCTACGGTGGCTCAGTGAGTAATATAGTTTTATTTATAACTTAGAACATTAATTCTATAAAATAATGTCATGTACGCATACACAACAATAACATGTGAAGGAATGCAATAGTCAGTGAATGTTAAATCTACAATGTAGTTGTGCACCTTTTATTTTGAAAATAGTTTTAATGTTAAAAATACATGCGGAAGCTCTCATATGCCTACAAGGCAATAATAAATCCACTCAAGTAGGCTTACCAGACAGTTAGGTGTATTCTCATACAACATCATAAGGATCCGCTAGCACATACCTCATGTATGGCGGCCTCAGATCCTCAGCAATGGGACAATTGAGAACCTGCACAAAATGTACCTCCAATTACATCGACATCTGGTCCTCAAGCTAAACCACATCTAATACCCTAACCCGTATCATCGGATCTCAACATTCGGTTCACTTTTTCATTTAAAAACTCATTTAAAGATTGTAAATGCATTTAAATATGTAATAACATTTCACTTATGAACAGAATAAGAAGTTTAAGTGACAAATTAGAAAACACTATTCATAAGGATACTCAGCTCTCAGTGCTCTTCACGTAACCAGTCGCATCCCACTAACGGTTGATCCTGTGTAATTAACGTAGTTCTTAGTATCTAATGAAACTTGACTCAAATCTAACTTTATAATCTTTGATCAATCAAAAGATTGACTTAGTTAATTATGGTCTATTTATGAATTTGGTCAATTTTGGTTAATACAGTTAACCCTAACCAAGCCTAACACTCACTGACATGTATGATCGACACAATGTTATCAACAAGTTCAATTAGTGCAATTAAGCCCTTAATACTGACCCAAAATATCAAAAATCTATCTCGTCGACACGTAAATAGGAAAAATTAATAAATTTGGCGATTCAAGACAGTAAATAAGAAAAATTAATTATTTTCTATATTACATATTTTTTTCCATAAATGTAAATTTAATATATCAATTGACCTCCAAAAATTTTAATTTTAGTGTCATTGAGTTTAGAATTTTATTCTAGACATTTCAGTACCTTCGAACTAAAATTCAGTGTTAATAGGTATACCCCGTATGTGTTGACTTTCAAATATCATATAAATTTTTAGGGCTTACATGAGTATAAATAAAGTATGTATCTATATTCTACTCATTGATCTGAACATAATATATATATTGTGTAGGTTTACTCATAGTGAAAACACATCTTACTTTTGGATCATATAATAAGCTAACACCATAACTTCCATAACAATTTTGAATTAAAAAAGGTAAAAATAATTTATCCAAAACATCAGATCATGGAGAATGGACAACTTTTCTTTCCTTCTTTTCTTTCATTTTCTTCTTCTTTTTCTCCTTTTTCTTCTTTTTCTTTTTCTTCTTCTTTCTCGGATGAAATTGGGTTGAAGAAATGAAGGCTATTTATAGTTTTTTGTTTTGGTCAGGTTTGGGTTGGGTCTCACCTTCCATTAATGCCAAGATAAATCCATTTCTTTATTTATTTTCCATGAATAGATAATTACCAGTTGAATTATCCATCTACCTAATAGATAAATATCTTGTTATTGATTGATTTATTTATTTTTACAAAATCAGCTCCTCATAAATATGTATTTATAACATTATATATATATATATATATATATATATATACATGCAAAAATTAATTCATTTTATTTTTTCTCAACTAAGTCCTCACTATAAATATTAATTATTATTATTATTTATTTTTATTTAATACACACATTAATTAATACAATTGTTGTAAAATCGTGTATTTTTATTTATAATTTATTAATTTAAACATGAAAATATATGTCAAACCCGTCAACTCAATGTCTAAAAGTACGAGTCGTTACAGTCTCCCCTTCTTAGAATAAATTTCGTTCTTGAAATTTACTAAGAAAACAAAAGATCAAGAAACGACACTCATAATCTCAAGAAAATGATTTGCCATGTAGTCTTCTCGCTCTCTGATGTCTTGCTCAGCACCATGAAACTACTTGATCAATGATAGTTACCAGAGCCTCATCTTATGTACAATCCTCTTGTAACTCAACATGTTTCTAATCAATCACGTGTAAGGGATTGAGGTTGTGCTTCCTTAACATTGACACATGAAACACATTGTGTACTCCCGCTAACTGAGGCGGTAATGCCAATCGATCTCGAGAATCTTGAAAGGTCCAATATATCTAGGAGTGAGTTTCTCTAAAATGTCAAATCGAGTCTGCTCCATCTGAGGAAAAATTCGAAGGAGTGCATATCACCAATATTAAACTCAAGGACCTTCCTCCGGTTATTTGCATATCTTTTCTGTCAATCCCAAGCTACTTTTATGTTCTTGCGGATCTGCTGAATTTTCTCATTTTGTTCCTATATAAAAGTAGGGCAAAAAATTGCAATGCCTCCAACCTTAGCCCAACAAGCTGGCGATTGACAAGGTCGACCATATAGTGACTTAAACGGTGTCATGTCGATACTCATCTAGTAGTTGTTATTATATATAAACTCATACAATGCTAAATGATCATCCCAATTATCACCAAAATCAAGAACACATGCACGGAGCATATCCTACAAAGTTTGGATCACTCTCTCAGACTAACCATCAGTCTGCAAATGGAAGTATGTGCTCAAGTTTATTCTAGTCCGCAACTGATTCTGCAAGCTCTGCCAAAAATGGGACACAAATCAAGCATCTCTATCAGACATAATGGACAGTGAGACCCCATGTAATCTCATGATCTCTCAGATATACAATCGACTCAACCTCTCAACTGAATCTCTTATATGAATCAAAAGGAAATGAGCAAAATTAGTTAGTTTGTCCACAATAACCCAAATAGTATCATGTATCTGCTGAGTCCAGTGTAACCCTATCACAAAATCTATGGTAATGCATTCTCATTTCCATTCAGGAATAGCCAAAGGCTATAATAAACCACTAGGTTTCTGGTGCTCCGCCTTAACCTGCTAGCACATGTTATATTTGTGCACAAAAGCTGCAATATCGTGCTTCATCCCTGACCACCAATAAGTATGTCGAGCATCCTGATATATCTTATTGGTGCCTAGATAAATGGTATACCTCGAGTGTTGTAGCTCTACTAGCACTCCCTTTCTTAGGTGAGGGTCATTTGGTATCCACAATCGTTCCTTGAACCTCAGTGCACCATCACTGTCAATCAATCGCTTCACATGAGAAGTGTCGTCTACCCACTCCTAGTACATCACAAATCAACGTCATGAGACTACAACTCTATGATCTCAATAAGCAACACCAGTTGGGTTCTCATTTGTGACTTTGGTCTTAGACGAAGTCTCATGGATATGCATCACAATCACATATCAATCATCCTCTACTCCTAAGACATACGTCTAGCCACACAAGCAGTCTCGTCCTGTACTCTGCTCAAATGATCAGCCACTACATTTGCTTTTCTGGGATGGTACTCAGTAGTAAAGTCATAATCTTTAATTAGCTCCATCTATCTCCTCTACCTCATGTTTAAATCTTTATGAGAAAACAAATACTTGAGGCTCTTATGATCAAAATAAAGCGTAAAACGCTCACCATACAGATAATGTCGCCAAATCTTGAGTGCAAACACTACTGTTGCCAATTCTAAATTATAGACGGGGTAATTTCTTTCATGTACCTTCAACTGTCGTGAGACATAAGAAATTTCTCTGTCACCGTGCATCATCACACACCCAAGGCTTGTTCGACATGCATCTGTATAGATCACCAACTCACGACCTGGTTCAGGTAGTACAAATATTGGCCCAGATGTCAAATAACACTTCAGCTCAAGAAAGACTTTCTCACACTTATCTGTCCATACAAAAGGCATGTTCTTTTGGGTAAGTTACGTCATAGGTATAGTAATCCTTGTGAAATTCTACGCATGTCTACAATAATAGCTTGTCAAACCCAAAAAGCTACAGATCTCCGTCACTGTGGTAGGTCTTGACCAATTAATAATAGTCTTGACCTTAACCAAGTCAACAAAAACACCATTGGCTCCGACCACATGGCCTAAAAATTGAACCTTTGTCAACCAAAACTCTCACTTGCTAAACTTAACATACAAACGTTGATCTCAAAGAGACTATAGTGCGGATGCTCAAATGATTAACGTGTTCCTCCTTAGTCTTCAAATAAATAAGAATGTCATCAATAAAGATAATGAAAAATGAATCAAGATAGGGACAAAATACTCTCTGGATCAAGTCCATGAATATTAAAAGGGCATTTGTCATGCCAAACGACATAACTAGGAACTCATAGTGCCCATAATGAGTCCAAAAGGTCGTTTTTGGTACATCCTCTTCCCTAACCCTCAGTTGATGGTATCCAAATCTAGATCTATCTTTGAAAACATAGTGGCACCTCTGAGCTGGTCAAACAAGTCATCAATGGAGAGGGTATTTGTTCTTAATTGTCTCCTTGTTCAACTACCGATAGTTGATACACAAACGAAGGCTCCCATCTTTCTTCCTCATAAACAACACTGGAGCAACCCAAGGTGACAAACTAGGGGTAATGAAACCCTTACTCATCAATTCCTCTAGTTGAACCTTCAACTCCTGCAATTCCTTAGACGTCATTCGATAAGAAAGGATCGAAATAGGTTGTGTTCCTGGAATAATCTCAATAATGAAATCAACTTCCCGCTTAGAATGTAAGTTGGGTAATTTATTAGGAAACACATCAGAAAAATATCTGACAATAAGAATCTCATCAGTACTCGCCTGTGAAGGTCCCTTATCTATGATGGTTAGATCGACTAGTGTATCAATCTCATGTTGAGTCATCATTTTACCTCAAAATCTCAAGTTACTAGAAGCACTACCCTAAAAAATAATAATAGGTAGTCATGGTATTTGAAACACCACCCCCTTGGCGAAACAGTCGACATGTGCATGGTACACGGCTAGTCAATCCATCCTAGTATAATATCAAACTCTAAGAACTCTAACACCCGAATGTTGATAATGGTCTCAATGTCTTCCAACCTCAACATGCAACCCTCAAAAATTAGATTTGGGTAAATGCGTTCCCTGGCTACAGTACTCAACATGAGCCAGGTGGGTACCCTAAGAGTTCTAAGTCTCAATCTATCTACGACATGTCTAGAGATAAATGATAGGGTAGAGCCAACATCAATCAACACATATAAGGTAGAATCTAAAATAGAAATGGTACCTTGTACCAAAGTCGTGGTAACCTCCAGATTAGGTTGGGTGATTGCTTGTGCTCTCCCTTGAGTGATGGTGGTGGTGGGTACACTGAAAGTTGGTACAAACGTAGGACAATCATATCATTTGTGGCATGGTCGACTACACTGAAAACATATAATCTGACGTCCCTGCTCAGCCTGGGAGATTGGGCATTGGTCGTAGCCTCTATGCCATGAATCTCTTTGCCTTTGCCTTGACCCCTACCTCGAGCCCCATACTAAGTCAATGGTTGTCCCGCTGGATGATGCGTTTAGACTAGGGTGGAAACAATCAGGACTACATGAGATGACTGACTCTGCTCCCTCTAGACTATCCCCCTGAATATTTCATCTTCCTCAGTATCTACCTTTTCTGGGCCCACCACGATAACTACCCTGAGTCAATGATTGAGGTTGTAACTGCACCTGCATCTGTATGGTGGCACCTTGTACTATTTGGACCATCAAGCGCTCATGTCTCCCATATACCTATTCTACTCGTTGATTTGAACACAATGATATATATTATTTGATTTTACTCACAGTGAAAATACACCATACTTTTGGGCCATACAATTGGCTAACACTTTTATTGAAAACTACACTAGAAAAATTATAATTCATAACTTCCATAACAATTCTGAATTGATAAAAGGTAAAAATAATTTACCCAAAATGTTGGATCCTCGTGAATGGGCAACTTTTCTTTCCCTCTTTTCTTTCATTTTCTTCTTCTTTTTTTCTTTCTTTTTTCTTTTTTTCGGTATCTCCTTTTTCTTTTTCTTTTTCTTTCTTGGACGAAGTTGGGTTGAGCAAGAATGAAGAGAGAAAATGAAGGCTATTTATAGTTTTTTTTTTTGGTTAGGTTTGGGGTGGGTCTCACCATCTATTAATGCTAAGATAAATCCATTTCTTTTTTTGTTTTTCATGAATAGATAATCACCATTTGAATTATTGATTTATTCATTTCTTTTTACAAAGTCAGCTCCCCATAAATATGTATTTATAACATTATAGATATAAAAAGCTCTTATTTAAAAATAGAGTGTTTATTAAGGAAGCTTGACAAACTTTTATTTATTTTTTCTTATTGTATAAGTAATTCAAGTCATTTAAATAAAAATTATT
>JAJIYU010018755.1:0-11084 GCA_030144865.1 Tinospora cordifolia
TTCTTACTCCGGTTCATTCTAAACCTGCACAGACATTGAATACCTTTCTCGGACATTATATTCATATAAAATAACATTAAATCATGCTAAAATGATGCAACAATGCTCTAAGTGCATATTATACTAAATATAAGCAAATACACTAATGCATATTATACATAAAATACCCAAAATATAATTAGTCTACTATGCAATTAACAATCACTTAGCTTTGTGTGAGTTTGCTTATAATAACAACTACTGGTCGAGCATCGGGATGGCGCCATTTGAGGCGTTATATGGTCGACCATGTAGATCCCCTACTTGTAGGGCCGAGACTGGTAACAGAGCAGTCTTGGGCCCTGCCTTCATACAAGAGCAGGATGAGAAGATACAGAGGATTTGACAAAATATGAAGGTAGCTCAAGATCGACAGAAGAGTTATGCAGATAACCGGAGAAGGGTCCTTGAGTTTGATGTTGGTGACCATGTCCTCTTCCGCATTTCGCCTTACAAGGGGTAGACACACTTCGGGATTTCAGGGAAGCTCGCACCAAGATATATTGGGCCTTTTTAGATCCTCGAGAGGATTGGCCCCGTGGCCTATCGGCTAGCATTACCACCACAACTATCGGGTATGCATAATATATTCCATGTTTCTATGTTGAGGAAATATCACCCCGATCCATCGCACATTATCGATTGGAGACATATTGAGTTGCGAGAGGATTGTACTTATAATGAGCTGCCTGTGGCCATCATAGATCGAGCTATGAAGAGGTTGTGCAACAAGGAGATACCGATGGTACGAGTGCACTGACAATTCCATGGTGTTGAGCATGATACATGGGAGAGTGATGACTTCATGATCCGACACAAGCCTGAGTTGATGCACGTCATTCCTTGATTTGTATTATCTGTATCATTGTAAATTTCGAAGACGAAATTTCTTACAAGGAGGGGAGGCTATGACGACCCATAATTTGATACACAATAATTGACAGGTCTGATAAATGTATTTTTCTAGAATTTTTAATGAAAATACATAAATTTTCTCAAGTTTTCCTAATTTTAAATTAGTTATTGAAGAAAATTAGAGTAATTAGGGAAATTGCAATTTTAAGAGAATAATACACGAAATTGTAAAGAAATATAATTTTTGGAGAAATATCATTTTTTGTAATGATTATGAAATTTTTAGAGTAATTAATTGAATTTTTTGGAGAAAAATGTAATTTTTAGGTGAATTATTCAATTTTCGGAAAAATATTGTATAAATGATGAAAATGGTGTGTAATTAGAGGATTTTGGAAGACAATGATGAATCAAATGATTTTAATAATTTTAAAAAAATGGTAAAAATTAAGTCTATATATATATATATATACCAAAAAGAGGGAATGAAATAGGAAATATAAGAAAAAAAAAAAGATGGGCGGGCCTGGGCAGACCCAAGTGCAAGGCCTGGGCCGGTCCAGGCCCTTGCGAGCCGAACGCTGCACAGGCTGTTCGGTCGAACGAGACAGCCTGGACACTTAGCACCCAGGCCCTTGCGAGCCGAATGCTGCACAGGCTGTTCGGCCGAACGAGACAGCCTGGACACTTAGCGCCCAGGCCTGGAGCATGGGCCAGCCTGATTGGGCTAGCCAACCAAGCACAGCCCCTTTCCTTCCCCCTCATTTTTGGTCAATTTTTGAGTGATTTTTGCCACGATTTTTCTGGGTATTTTTCAGCAAAAACTAGCCAAGAACCTAATTTTTGAACCCTAGGTTTTGGCAATCCAATCACACTCTGAGTTGGCCAATACAAAGTGCAACCTAGTCATCTTGCATGGGAACACATAGGCCACGTGGCACTCTTATTTGGCATGAAAACCACCCCAACATGCAACAAAAACCCCCATTTGAGCTGAAATTCTAGATTTTCAACTTCTGCAACCCCCATTCAAGAGCTCGTATCTCCTTCATTCCTCATCTGATTTCCCTGAAAGTTAGCTCATTTTGAAGCTCTTACAACTCTCTCAAAGAACCCCCAAGCCCTTTGTGAAAACGCACAACCACCAGAGAGGAAAACGAGCATGAACAGGTGTCGATCGTCAAGGTTACAACAGAAATCTCATTTCCAGTTTCTACAACTCATCTTCAACCATCCATATCTCTCTCATTTGGTATATGTTCTTAGTAATCTAGGGCTCTTTGGAAAGCCCTTGCCACCTTCTACAACTCTCACAAGCAGTTGGTTGAATCCCAGAGCCGTTTGAAGCTGAAATGGCCAAGAACAGTGCTGTTCAACACTGTTGGAAACCCAAAAAATAGAGAAACATGAGTTGATCTAATCTTTGGAGTGTTGTTTCCTAAGCTTTTAAAGGTCCATTCTTGAGGTAAAACCCCTTCTTTTCTTCTTTATTATGTGTATTTTAATCTCCAAGTGGTAGAAATTAGAATTTGAGATCCTAACCACGTTTTGTAAGGTAATGAAGTTGACTGTTTGATCAATTGTTTCAATAGTTTCAGCAGAAAATAGACCTTGGGACCAAATTAGAGGCAATGTCTAAAGCACCTAGAGATGTCCATTTGGACTAAGATCTAAGGCGTTTTGAACCTCATACTTGGGACTACGAAAGGGTGAAAATCTTGAACCATAAGCCTCTATAGTTTGGATTTTCTATGCTTGCAAATATGTCATGTTAGTTAGATGTTCTGGGACTTAGAAAAATTTTCAAAGGAACCCTTATTCATGCTATGTTTTGGAGATGTATTTGAGAGTGTTTATGATTATAATTGCTTGTTGTTTTGGACAGAACTGAATTAATTAGAGCCCTAAGATCTAAACCCTTGCAAAAATAGTAAGAAGCAATCTCGAATTGATGTTAGAACAAGGGTAGATAAGCACTTCAAAACAATATGAAATCTGAACCATTTGAACAATCTGTTGCATGACAGAAAAGTAGAAGACTAGTTGACTGACCAAATGTAGGTATTTTGAGCTGAGATTTGGTGAGAGGTCCCTGGACATGTCAATATTATGTGTTCCGAATTTCAGGCCATTTTGAATTTGCGAAGTAGGTCAACTAATTTACTAAGTAACTGCTTATCCCAGGGAATACAAGATTTCACAGTCCCTGTTAATGCACTTAGAAACCTTAGTAAATGGTATCCAAAAATTATAAATTAAAATTTTTATGAAGGTTTATGTAGTGTAGATGAAATCTGAAAAGTTTCGTTCAAATCTGACTTACGGATTAGTCGCAGAAAAATCGACAAATTCACTACGCAAGAGAGCAAAAAGCTTTAAATTGGGCTAAGTGTTGGAATTTGAGGTTTTGACCTAAATGAACCAATTTTGACCCCAAATGACCCAATTTTGACCCAAATTGACCTAATTTGACCCAATTGGACCCAAATTGACCAAAGGTAACTAACTTTGACTACGTTTGACTAGTTGACTAGGTTTGACCGATTGACCGAAACGACTTGGGCCGATTGAGACCAATTAGAGACAGGGGAATTAGAGATTAAACCAAAGTATAGAAAGAACTGAGATTGAGTTTAAATAATGCAGATTCGAGTGAGCACTACGGGACTCGACTGAGTGTTGGTGGGACATCAGTGTGCAGGACCCGAGTGAGTAGTTCGACTTAGGTGTTTTCTATGACTTGTGTTCCTTGCATAAAACTTGTGTGAAATGACATGGTTTAAATAGTTTTATGAGGTTGAGATATATTTGAATGAGCTTTGAAAAATGTAGATGTACACTGGTAATGAGACCATAGGCTCGAGGGCTGAGTGTCAGGGTTAAGGCACATGATCAGTGCGCCTAGCCTTAAAACCCGCTCGAATCACAGCACTTGAGGGCCGAACATTGGGGTTAGGGTATGCGATGAGTACGCCTAAGCTCACGACCCGCTCGAGTGGCCAGTACGCCTAATTCAAGACCCGCTCGAGCGATGACCATAGGTTGGGTTTGCTGATTTGACCATAGCCTGCATACAGTTTTTAACTGGCATGGATTTGAGATGTTTGCTGAAACTGTTGCACTTTATAACTGCTTTCATACTATGCCATGCATTCGAATGTTATATCATTTTTATGGCTCATGCATACATGCACTATTTTGGAATGCTAGTTATGGTTGACATGCTGGTCTTACTACTCACTGAGCCATGTTGATTTAGGCTCACTACTCTATTAATATTTCAAGTTCTTCAGTGGCTGATAAAGGGAAGGGCGTTGTAATTGCCTAGCTCCCTGACGTTTTCTATTCCTTTTCTGGTCTTTTGATTTAGAGGTTGGCCATTCCTTATGTATGTGTAAATGGTTAACTATGTATTTTGAACAAGATAGACATGTAATATGATGTTTACTCTTCGTATGTTGTTTACTTTCTCTCTAAGTCTTTGAATTATTTTGATATCGTTTGTTGTATGAGATTGGAAAAAAAGGCTTAACAGTGGTTGGGCAAACTTGACATGGTGAGTGAGTTTGTCGTGCCACTGTGTCGATCAAGCCGCCCTTGGCCTAGGAAAAGGGTCTCGACAGATATATATATATATATATATACACATTATTAAACACTTATATTTAATACATACACATACTTCTAAATATACAACATATATATATATATATGTGTGTGTGTGTGTGTCTGGATAAACAAATCCTGCTTTTTGGCCAACGCAT
Organism: Tinospora cordifolia; assembly: GCA_030144865.1. Classification (NCBI taxonomy): domain Eukaryota; kingdom Viridiplantae; phylum Streptophyta; class Magnoliopsida; order Ranunculales; family Menispermaceae; genus Tinospora; species Tinospora cordifolia. Next base: position 4,659 of record JAJIYU010018755.1, read on the forward strand.
CTTGTTTTTGTGCAATAGATCGGAGAAGATCATTTTGAAATAAAGCATTATTGGATTGCCAGTTTAAAACTGTTTTAGTATCAGATAGGGGTTTGAGTTCTGGACCAGATGGCATCATGATCTTGGTTTGTTTAACTTGATATTGCAAGCGTAGGCCAATGAAAGGATCTTCAGTTCAATCATAAGGAGGGACCTGTGAAGAGACAAAACCAAAAATGACATTGCATTCGGGAGGAATATCTTCAGCGAGAAGGACAAAATATTGGAATCATCCTGAAGGAGAATCAATGAGACCAACCAGAGGATCTCCTGATTGATATCATTCTTGAAGGTTTCCTTGAGAAAAGCGTTTCTTAGGTTTTTCAGGGACATCGTATTTTAAATCAAATCATAGTCAGAGCAAGTACAGGAAGAATCCCACCAAATATGAGAAGAAGATGCCTCAGATGACTCAACCATATTAACATCTACTAACATAGCTCGCAAATGGGTAGTAGGGTTGTCTAGAAAAATTGTTTCAACGAGGCCATCAGTGCGTCATTGATGAATAGCAAAAGAAGTTTGTTGTACTTCAGTTGTCCAAAAATGGGTCTCATAGCTTGTAATCCATTTTTCAGGGAAAAGGTTTTGCAACCTTTCTAAAGGCAATGCTCTCGAAATAAAAGTATGTGTAACCGCTCCTTGGGAATTAATGTCAAGCATTAAGCTATGAACATTAGAGCATTTATAGGGAATATCAATTGCATGATTATGTACCCTATAGGCATTCTGATAATAAACTATGGCCGCCAAGGCTGTTTGAACAAAAGGAGTACCAACAAGTTGGACTTGAAAGCTTAAAGTTGTGAGAGCATGAGGATCTCGTAGAGAGACATTGAAATTTGGATAAAAAGTAATAAAAACTGTACCAGAGTTAAGTGTAGTCTGGACAGTTCCAATTACTGCATCCGCATATTGGAACATACAAGAGTCAAGCAAAGCTATTCGAGAGATAACTTCAGTTGTTTTTTTACCATGAAAAGTTACAAAAATTTTTACAGCACCATAATGGAGATGGCTATATCCATCTTTTCGCCAGGAGAGCAGTAAAAGAGAAGGAAGGGTGAGAGGAAAAAAATGTTCAACCTGATCAGCAAGAATCTGATGTTCATTGAAATTAGAAATTTGAACACATTCTTTGATCGAACTCTTGGGAGTATGCTTTTTAAACAGACTAAAATTTTTTTTGGTAAAAGTAACATAGGGTAGATGATACACTTGTCGGGGAAGAATAGCAACAAGTTTGGTTAAGGGAACAACACCTTGAGAATCAGAAATATACTCAACTTCAAAAAGACCATCAATTTTGTAGGTTCCACAAGAAACCTCTAGAGAAGGGGGATTGGACTCAGTCATGGCGAAGAAACAGGGGAAAGATCACCAAAGTTGCTAAAAGTGCTATAGGTGTTTGTCCGTCGGCTGAGAAGCAAGGAAGCAAGGGTGAGGATCTTATGTTCTTCGTATAGACAGAATCAAATCTTACTCTTAAAAAAGAGGACTTATGGGGGACTGACTAGGTGATGGTGTGTAAGAGTATGTAGTATCTATAGAGGGAAGGGAAGGTGAAGAAACAAAAAACAAACGGTCGGTCCACAAAGGGAGAATTTCGGAGAGGGGTAAGTCGGATGCTTGAAATACAAAAGAGCAACACAAGAAAGTCCAGAAACACAATGAACAAGGGCAATTACGTCCATGGCAATGTGCAGGGAACATGGCTCTGATACCATTATACACACACACAAGGTGGGGAAACAGTTAAGAATTTTCTTTAGAGTCGGAGGCGTCGCAGACCAGGATAACACAAGTAAATCTACAACAACATAAAATGATAAGAAAGATGATGACAATAAGAATAATAGCCCATAGGGGAAGATAGTGCAGAAAACTATATTTAGACATAAAGAACAATAGTAAACTGAACTTCCAAGACTCGATGATGAGAACTGGAATAAAACCTCTTATTTATAAGCTAGTGGCTTCATCATTACAAGGACACCATAATACATAAAAAGATGCACACACCTAAAGCAAAGGACAATAATACAACTTTGTTGACCAAAAGCAGATTCGGATAAGGGCAATGCCTAGTCAGCATCATCATCATCATCATTATGCGCAGCAGGAGTGTCAAAATCTAAGTCTTTAGTAGGCCATGGATACTGGTCAGCTGAATGGAGGGAATAATATTCAATAGAGCTGACAACATCTGGGATATGATGTGGCTGATGATGTAGAAAATGAGCAAATAGTTCCTTGAGGTCCACGTAGAAATGGTTATGGGCCTAACTCAAGCCTGCTTTACCATACAGGAGTGCGACATACTTGGGCCGGCAGCTTCATGGATTCCAGGCATCAAGATGAGAAGCTCAGTTCCATTGGATCAGATCATGTTGAAACTGATAAAAGAAATGGAAATGAGGCCACCAAGGGGCTTCATGAGAATGTGGAGGAGTTTGAGATCCACGAGGTAAATGGGCATACAGATTATAGTAAAGGAGATTAGGATAAGATCGAAGGATCTTGAAATGGAACTGTTGTTCACAAGAAGCAAGATGATCATCTCCAATACTAGTATGATCAGATGGGGAAGTGAGGGATGCATAAAATATGATAGTAAGGTAACGAAAAGGCCATTCTTGAAGAAGTTTTAGCCAATGCTGATGATCAGCAAAATGCAGAAGAAACTTGTAGAAGCGAGTATGATTGGGATCTGGTCTGGAATACCGACAAGGAGGCTGAGTATTAACAGTACTCATTTGGAACAGATAAGCTCGAAAACAATTTTTATCAAGACAAAAACCAATCTACTAAGACTGAAGGATGATCATCAAAAAACAATAAGCCACCTTTGGGAAATGATAATAAGAAGGAAGGTGAAATGGAAAAAGGAAAGGAAAAGTAGGATGGGCGACATGACCAAAGATCATTCCATGGTTCTTTGTAATGATTTTTAGATAACTGTCAATTTTTGGTTGAGCAGGTATCTTCTAATAGATGAGTTCACGGAGATCAACTTGAAGGGAAGCAAGAAAAGTTAGAAGATAAGTGGAGGAGTCAGAAAACCTATCAGAAGATCAAGGGCAGAAGAGGATGACCCAATAACTCCAATGAAATTAGAATCAATGGGCTTAGAATTCTTGGGACAGGAAAGACAATCAGCTAGGATATTGGATTTTCCAGGGATGTGACGAACAGTGAAGGAATATTGGAAAAACCAGTTTGCCCATCATAACAGTTGTGGGTTAGGAAGAATCTTCTGTTTAAACTGCAACATTTGAGGAATGCTGGACATGTCTGTTTCTATGTGGAAATGGTGTCCAACAAGAAAGAATTGAAATTTCTCAATACCTTTCTTAACAGCAAGAATCCCCCTTAAAAGTGGAATGATAATGTAATTCGGATGTCTTGAATGATCCACTTTTATAACGACAAACTACTCGGCTGTTATTAGCAAGTTGTTCAAGCAAGAACCCAATGTGCATCACTGGCATCGGTTTGGAGAATACGAAGACCAGAACCAGGGATCTTGAGCTTAGGTAATGTCTAAGCTCTAAGCTTGAGTTCCTGAACAACATTAGTATGAGAAGAATCCCAAGGAGGAGGAGTCTTCTTAAGCAATCCATAAAACAAACTTGTGAGTTTAGATAAATCCTTAATGAAAACACTCATATAACTAACTATGCCAAGAAACTGCTAAATTGTTTGCTTGTCTGGAAGGATGTCAGGAAATTCAAGAATTTTTAAAGCAATGTGGGGCTGGAGAGCAATCTAGCCATCTTGGATATTCATACCCAGAAAATCAACTGATGAAATAAAAAGCTGCATTTTCTTTTCTGAAAGCATTAAGCCAAAAGATTGGCAGATGTCATAGAAAGTTTTAACTAGAGAGATATAGGATTCTACATCTTTAGAGAACAGTAGGATTTTGTTGATATAAATCAAAGAATTCTGCTAAATAGGTTGAAAAATCCTGGTCATGGCTTTCTGGAATAGAGATGGAGTCGTTTTTAAACCAAAAGGAAGAACGGTCCATTGATAATGGTGCCTCGAAAGAACAAATGCAGTCTTTGGTCGATCAGAGACATGAACACCTAACTGCCAAAAACCTGATTTGCAATCAAATTTGGAAAACACATGAGCTTCGGAGAGATGCTGGAATAGAACTTCTGGCCTTGGAAGAGGAAACTTGTCATCTTGAAGAAAGATATTGAGAGGTTGATAGTTAATGACAAGACGAAGTTTACCATGAACCTGCTCTACTCTCTTATTAACATAAAATGCTTCACACGCCCACAGAGATATTGTCGGCTCAATAAGACCCTGAGATTTTAATTGCTTGAGTTCAGCAAGGACCAAAACAAGTTGAGAAGGTGGCATTCCATGGTGAGTAGCCTTAGTGGGATTAACGTCTTCATTAAGCTTAAAAGGGAGTTTAATAAAAAACTCAAGATTAAGCCATAAAGGAGAAGAACATTTTTGCAAAAAGTCTGCGTGATTCTCAGCACAGCAATTAGTGATAATAGCCTGGTGAAGTTCAGTAATCCCAGGATCATTAATAACATGAACAGCTGGGGTGACTACAGATACCCAAGGAATGAAAGCCAAAGGGGTTCGTAGTCCTTGAGGAGTCCAAGTAAGTCGCCTGAGTTGCTGAATGATATCATATCCAACAATGAAATCTTTGAGTAGGGTTGGGGCTCCCAGTGTTCTGTGTTTGATGGTAAGAAGAGGGTGAAGACGGATCTTAACTGGTTTGTTGATTAGAGTAATGATCAAGGAGGAAGAACTCGTAGTATTAAAGTTTTGGTGGTAGAGTTTCCACCAATCAGAAGGGAGCATTGAGGGATGCATAAGAGTGGCGGTAGCGCCTATATCAAACAGGGCAGTGATGGTAATAGGGTTATGATAAGGAGATAAATATACCTGGACCTTGGCATAAGGCAAATGAGAAATGGCATTGGCAGAAGGTTTAGAGTTGAGAACCAGGGCCTGAGTATTTGAAATAGCCATTAATGCCATTGGGGAGAACTCATCATCCAGAGAATAGGGAGATTCTACATTAGGAAGTTCGGTATCTGTGAGTTGTTCAATCTGAGAGATGAGTTTTGCATACTGATTTTGTTAGGACAATCCTTTGCAAAATGTCCAGGTTTTTTGCAAATAAAACAACGAGAATTAGCTGATTTCTTACGGAATTGTTTTCACCGTAAGAACTTCCATTTGGTTTTTCGTTGGGGAGAACGATGTGTCCATTTTTTCCATTTTTGATGTTTGTTGGACTTGTGTTGCTTGGGAATAGGGAATGCTGGATAACCTTTCAAACAAGAGCAGGGCTCGTATGGATGACATTTGCCAAAATAGGTAGGATCATTATCCATACAAGACTTCTGAAGACTCTTACCCATCTTAAGTTGTTGTTGGAGAAAGAGATGATCAGAACAAAGTTCCATCCTGCCAAGCTGGATAAAAGAGAATAACTCACCCAGCGTGCAATCTTCAAACTTTTTGTGAGCATTCTGCATGTAAAGCTTAGCTTTGGAAGAAATCAGACGTGGAAACGAATAGAAAAATATCACCTTAAGATTGTTGTCATCATAGCCATTGATGAGATAAAAGATACGAGACATCTTAGCATGATGTTCTCAAAAATCCTTTTCTGAAAAAGAATAACATTTTGTGGAGAGAAACCTTTCTCGTGCTCGTTCTTTGAAATGGTCAAGAGGGCCAACAAAAGTAGTATACAGGTGATCCATAAGTTCCAAGAAGGGTCGTTGGAGAAAATGAACTTGACAATATTCTTTGATATCAAGCCACCAATCTCGAAGACTACCAGAGAATTTCGTGACCAATTTTTCAATGACAAGGCAATCGGTAACACCTTTGAGTTTTTCAGAGTGGCACCATAAAAACATGTCATGAAAGAAAAGAGGCCAATCATCATAAGGTAGTTTATTCAGGTTAAAGGTATGGAAACCATTAGACCTGTCATTACTGTGGCTGGAAGGATGTGAAGGAGCAAAGGGAGGATTTGGAGGTTGCATGTCTTCAAGTTTAGGGGCTGGATCAACATGAGACCTGCTCGATTCTCCTGTTTGAGATGCGACTAAGATATCGTCAGATCCAGAAGATTCAGAGGTAGACGAAGAGGAGGAGTAGGAACTAGAAAGTTCTTCGTGGAGGGTACTATGATGGACCTCGGGTGTAGGGTCATCAATCTAAGCAACATGCTGGAGAAAATCAACAAGGGTATTTGGTGAAGGAGTATCAATGGTGAGAACCATCTTTTGTTTACCCTTGTCTTTATGCATATACATATATATATATATATACATATACATATATGTATATGTATATGCATATATATATATATATATATATATATATATA